>JAVJIF010010939.1:0-139729 GCA_038442645.1 Agave tequilana | reverse complement strand
AATTTCAACTTCACACTCCACACCTACCTCCATGATGATCATAGGCCAACACCCTGCCAAAAATTAGCAAGAAAATAGTTATCCTTGACAAAATTTAGCAAGAGCTAACAACTTACAGCACGTTCCCTTTGAATCCATTTGCGATGTTATGTCTATTTGCTTCATTTAGGCCTTGAATACACATCAGATTTTATTTCCAAAGTTCAACTCTCAATCTTCGAAATATAAGTATCAACATATTTTGGTACGGACCACTGAGACCATCGAAATTCTATATCACAAGGATAGCAGATTAACGTTACAGAAATATCACAAGGATAGCAGATTAGCGTTACAGAAATTGAGCTCTCTTGTTTGTATTTAATTAGTTAGAAAAATATCAACCTGAAAAATACAAGATTCTGAACAACTCAACAAGCATAAACTTTGATTTGCTCTGCAACACACTGGTTTAGTTGAATTTCTTGCAGTCTTTGAAGTCTAGACCATATACAGAATAGAACTCATACAATCATGTTACAGCCCCCAACATCTAAATACATCGGCTTAACAACTCATCACAAAATAACATCTTTACTTCTCTTACAGCAACTATATGTACATCAAAGTAACAGAGTAATAAAATTATTGCATAAATTCTAGGTTCATTCCCTTGGATTTCTACCAGTAATCAGTCTGCTCGTACTGGTCACCGAAGCAAGCTCATCTCATTTTGGCCAGGTACGTGACCATAAACCAATTACACAGTAGCGAGTTAACATCTGGTCTCAGATAATTACGAGCTTCTAGATTTTTCTCCTTTCAACGAGCCAGAGGATGACGGTTCACCCCATGGAATCTGGAGAAACTGCTGCGGGTAAGGCGCCTTTTTCAAAGTAGTTGGCATTCCTGAAATTTCCTGAGGAAAATATCTTTCAACTTGTAAGTTTGCACAAGGTGCAGAAAAAGAAGGCAAAATCAAAAGCATCCTATCCACGAGAACAACAATGAAGCATATCTAGACAGAAACAAGAACAAATCAGTGAGCATGCTGACTTGATATCATTACACGAGGAGAAAGGTCTAGGAAGTGAAAAGATTGCATCTTCAAATAAAGAAAAGAAAGTGTCCAAAAAAAAAAAAAAGAGGAATTCCATAATGAATCTAGTGAAATCCATCACTGAAATTTTACCTAGGTGCCTAAAACGCCTTGGAAAAACTGCTGGCTAGAGAGGTTCAAAGACAACTATAGACTCATGGTGCAAGGCACGACCCCCCGTGGGTTTATGCCAGTGAATTCAATTTGACCATAACTCAATCATTATGCTTCCGAGTTAAGATGGAAAACAAAATGTTTCACATATAGTTTCCACTGAGCCCATTGGCTGGTAGACCATGAGAAAGATTGGTGGTTTGACACTATATCTTCTTGCAGGGCTTTGGGGGGGAAATAATCAATCACCAATAATAGTGACGTAAACTATCCTCATTTTTAAATAACATAATTAATTTAATTATTGATTAAAAAGTATTTATGCTGAGTGCAGTTTATTTTAACTAGAAAAACTAACAACTTATTCTGAAGTTATTGATTAATAATCTAGCGGTTCTCCTTCAAATTTCTTGCTCATTTCTGCAATATGCATCTTCAAATCTGAATAAACTTAATCTAACAAAATATTTTAATTTCATGGAAATTTTAGTACAGCATTACTCGTCATACATGCATGAAAGTCATTAGATTTAAAGTGAAAAGATGATACTATTATTAGAAATTTTATAGAAACTGTATTTCAGCTGATAAAGTAAAAAATCAATTCAAAGAATCACAATAGGAAGAAAATTTTCAGGAATGATGTTACTTAAGTCAATTTTTTTCTTTCTGGTATTGCATATTATTACACTAGTTCTAAGATAATATGATGTAATACAGAATTGCAATCACCTTCAATCTAAAGAAAAGGGAAAAACTAGGGTTTTGAGATTAAGAAATTAGGGTTTAAAGATAAAAACTGATAGATTTGAGCTTCATACCCCTTGCGCAGGCTTCACACCGTTTGCACCACAGCTTCACACCCAACTGATCTAACACAAGATCGCAATCACTTTCAATTCAAAGAAAATGGAAAAAAAAACTAGGGTTTTAAAAAAAGAGGTATTAGGGTTTAGAGATAGAAGCAGATAGATTTGACCATCGCACCACTTACGTGGGCTTCACATTGTTTGCACCACGGGCTTCACACCCCAATACTCAGAGTACCCTCAAGAGAATTTAACTGAAAATTTTTATTTAATCATTTCCACTTATTCATTGAGTTAAGCTTCTTTAAATAGGCTTTGTAGAAGTCTATTCTCAGATATAACCGATATGATATTAAAAGCAAAAATAAAGAAACAGCTAACTCAAAAAAAAAAAAAAACACTAAGGCATAGAGTCATCTAAGAACTGGTGATGTCCTCATCAATTCCCCTGAGGTGAGAAAACTCGACCCTGTCGAGTGAGGGCTCCCCTCACGAAGCATCTCAATCGGGCCAAGGTGGTGGTCATGGTAGCAGCACTGATGCGTCAAGGCTAACCCAGGTAGTGAGGTGGAACTGGTTTTTGTGACGAATCGAATGTGAATGATGGTAGATCGAACCTATCACAGGTAGCAAAAAGATGTGAATCATTCATAATGAAAACTGAATTGACTGCACTTTGCGCCATGACTACCTTGATCTCCTGTGATCAAGCCTCCTGTAGAAAATCTGCAACGGGTCGTAAATATCAAGAGATCTCAAGGATAGAAAATATCATAGGTGGCGACAAGATAATAACCCCATGGTAGGCTCTGTAGGAAGATCTACAAGAGTCTCAATTAGAATCTCTTCAACTTCTGGTTGTTCCACTTCTGACTCTGACTCTTTCACTTCTGCTCTGGTTCTGAATCTTTAATATATTCTGGCTCTAGCTTTGGCTCTAGCTCCTCAACATTAGCTCACTGTAGTCTGCTTCAGATGCATATAGAAAGTGTGGAGCACCAGAGTATGAAAAAAATTTTATAAGACTAACCAACATCGACAGTCGATATGGCTATCTTCAGCACTCGTAAGCTTCTCCAATCAATCTCATTGGGCATACAGGTACTTCTGCTAGGATGTCAGGGAGAAATAGCTGAATAAATTTTCAAGATGATTTTCCCACTCCTCATATCCATAACGATAAATAGAACCCAAAAAATGCAGGACAGCCGTAAACATATCTCCTCCTCTTCTTCTTCATCAGCAATCAATATTTCTATATCTACCACTAAGTAATCATGCATCATATTTAATACTATATGCCATGACATAAAAATTTACCCCAAATAAATCACCGTTGTTCTGCTGCACGAACAGTAGGGCTCCAATAGAGGCTTGTGTAGGTCAGATCTGCAACCCATTGCTGTGAATTTGTCTAGTAGCTCCAGGGCTTAATCACAAACCCAATGCTTTAGATGGAACTCGAAACGGACTCTAAACGGGCGAGAAACAGGTTCTGAACTGAGACTGTACAGGCTGCAGGAATAGTGCGGCTCAGATAGCTGCTGACGTCAGCACGGCTCTGTGTCAGCTTGATCTGAGCCGATGGCTCGACTTCGGCTCGAGGAGCCGCTGACATCAGCCAGCTAGGAACAGTGAACAGTTTTTTAATTCTGTTTTCAGTTTTTCAGTTTTTTTCTTTTTTCTTTTTTTTTCTCTCTTTTTTTGAAATAGATTTAAGGATCTAGATCTAGGGTTTTTTGAGAAGGGGCTAGGGTATGAAAGAGAAGAAAAAATTTGGAAAGAGATTGAGACCTAAGCTCTGATACCAAACTGATGTAATACAGGATTGCAATCACCTTCAATCCAAAGAAAAGGAAAAAACTAGGGTTTTGAGAAAAGAAGGATTAGGATTTAGAGATAGAACCAGATAGTTTTGAACTTCGCACCCCTTGCGTGACTTCACACCCCTTGCACCACGGGCTTCACACCAAACTGATGTAACACAGGATCGCAATCACCTTCAATTCAAGGAAAAGAAAAAAAAACTAGGGTTTTGAAAAAAGAGGGATTAGGGTTTAGAAATAGAACCAAATAGATTTGGGTTTCGCACCCCTTGCACCGTGGGCTTCAATACTCAAGAGCATCATCAAGAGAATTTAACTGAAAATATTTTATTAAATCATTGTCCACTTTATTCATTGAGTTGAGCCTCTTTAAATAGGCTTTACAAAAGTTTAATTCTCGGATATAACCGATGTGGTGTTAAAAGAAAAAATAAAAAAACAACTAAACTCAAAGAAAATAACTAAAGCATAGAGTCATCTAAGAACTAGTGAACGCCCTCATCATAAAATGACCCCATTCGGATCTACAAACATGTGGCAATTATAAAGTGCAAGCCATAAGAAAGGGGAATGGGAATATAGAGCTTTTATCTTTCTCATGAACGCATGCCCCTTATTCCATGTAGGCATGAGGATTTGTTCAGTTCTGTTCAGTTTTGCATGTTTCAACAAAACTGAAACCAAATTGAATCTGGTTCAAACCAAAATGAAGCCGAACTGATTGATTTGGTTCCATTCCATTCAGTTAAGCCTGAGCCCAGTACGTTTTTGGGCAAAATAACAAAACCCAAAGGCATGTGCAAATCTAAATTTGAACAAAGAACCCAAAAATAAAAAGGGAAATTTGTTGATAACTGATAACCCAAACAACAGTTGGGGGCAAAAAACTTATCATCAATATCATCTTAAGTTTCTAACCACTCAAGCATGATGATCTTAAAAGAAAAAGGGAAGAAAAATAAAGACCAAGATCAGATGAGAGATTACTCATGAGTTTTGGCCTACAACCAAAGAAACAGTAGCAAACCCGAGTAAGTCTAACCCAAATTAGTTACAGTTGCCAGCATAATAGGACCATGCAAGCCGACCTGCTTATTTTAGAGTCATGATAAGCAATCATTGAAGTTTTGGGGCAAACCATCATCTCCCTTACTAAGGAAAACAAGGTACAAAAAGAGAGAGTATGAGAAAAGATGAAGCAAAGCATGGAACAAAGGAATGGATATTGTTACCTTAAAGTAGCTCTTATTAAACTGCATCATACATCCACCAAGAATTACCACTGCTGCTTAAGGTATATAAAATCAAACTCAAATCATATTTGCTTAAAATTATTCTTGACATAACAAATTTTATAAAATACAATCAAACTCAAAAATCCCCAAAGCTTCACCACTGACCAAACCAGAGCCCTTCAGGCAGACATTAAGCTTGGCCTTCACCTGATTTTTGTTTTGAACTATGTATAATTGCTTTATTTAAAAAAAAAAACTCAAGAAATTTGTAGAAATTGACCAAAAAAATGAAAAGAATATGAGATAAAAATTTTAAGGAAATGTGAGAATTTGATAGGTGGCTTACATTGAATATCAAAGAGAAATCTGAGTAATGGAATTTGCGAGTGGTAATGTTGGAGTTGGCGATGGCTTTGGAGAAGGCAGTGGTGGTGGGTTCAAAGAAGGTGATGGAGGCTTAGGTGGCGCTGCATGATTTGGAGTGGTGCCAAATTTGGATGCAAAGAGGTCAGCCACTTGGAACTGCAAGCAGAGGGGAGGGGGTGGTGATCATACACACCTTACCGGAGTAGGTAGCGTAGGGACACATGACGACTGATGGAGAGCATATTTAGATATTTTAAAAAATAGATATATTATATTTTCAATCTTTTCAGGTTCAGAAATGGCAATCCCGGAAACTACTCAAAAACAGAAATAATTAGGATTGCAAATACAAAACTGAACCGATTAGGATTTTCAACCGACCCAAACTCACAGAAAGATGTCAGCTTCAATTTGATTTTTGGGTTGGATCCTGAATACTGCTTACTCCAAATTCTAAGAGCCCATGAACGCAAAGGACAGAAAAAAGATAACTTGAGTATAAGCAAAAGAGCAGGAGTCCGCTCTATTATTTTGGAGCAAATTGAATCACATCGACAATTAGGGTTCTTAATAGCTCATTAGCTCCTCCAAATGGAGGAGTAATAATTTCCTCATCCCTTCTGAAAAGAGGAGGGTATTTTGTTAAAAATAACAATGACAATTATAATAATAAAATGGCAACTCTACACTTGACTCTAAGTCCCCTTTGTTTAGAGGTTCGGCAAAGTTGGAAGGAATTAGCTTTAACTCCCTCATCGAAATGAGACCAAATGTTATGTGAATTGAGCTCCCAAAGATCAAGTTTAGAGAGCAAAACATAATAACAGAAGCTACTTTCATCATCATCCCATACAGCATTGAACAATATCTGAAATGATCTTCACTCTGAAAATTTATGTAAAAAAGCCAGATTTTGTGGGGTGTAATTGTTACCGCTAAGATCAAGTCCAAAAGCTAAGAGCTAAATCATTAAACCATGAGTATTCCAGGAAAAAACATCATATACTGCATCACTCGAGTCACATTTATGTGAAGAAAAAAGGCTATTATATTTGAAGCAGAACAAAAATGAGTTCATAAGACCTTCTACAGCAAAGGAAAGTAAAGAAAGAAAAGCATAAGCAGAGAAAAGAGTCACCTTCATCAAGTGCAACCTTAATCACTTGGTCGAACTCCTCCCCAATACACACCATAACAAATTGTGAGTACTGGTATAGAACATCGGCAGCAGCTTGCTTTTGTTGTTCAGTCTGCAATTAAAGTTTAGAGATATTTCAGAATTTAAGATATATAAAGTCAAGAGGATATTTTTAATCCCCTAAAAAGATATCAGGTTGGCTCCATGCAAAATGAGTTGAAGTACAAATTGTTATTTCCAGAACCATTAAGAATTAAAATACCCCAGCAACTTTAGTCTCTGCAAGATTAAAGGAACTTGAAAAGTGAAAGCATTAGACACATAATAAACTAATGTGATATTTAGATTAAGCAGATTCTTATCAACTTCAAAAGGGTCTATGTTAAGATCAAAAACAATATAGAATATTATTTCAATTGTTAGATAACCATCTTGTCAGGAAAACAACTAATGGTTAACACTTAGTAATAGGCTTTTTCCAATACTGATCCCTTTTAGCAAAGAAAATATCAGGATATTATATTTTTTAAATTTAGCACTTAAAGAAGATGTATTTGAGCTCATGAGATGGATTATCTCATTATCATATTAGAAAAGTTGGCCATGACAAGTTTTGTGATCCTAAGAACTAAAGCACTGATCTGGGAAATTTTGAAAAAAACCCCTCATCACAGGGCATAAGTATGTCTCCATTTCCACGAGGACCAGATTGAAACTGACTTGCAGTTTCAGTTTCATGAAGCTTTGGCTGATATGCAGTTTTGGTTGTTTCAGATAGAAATTATCAAAAATCTAAAAAAACATTCAAGACCAAAGCGAGGAAAAGGAAAATTGTAACTAATTAATATTTCATCTTTTTCAGATTTTACATTCATCCCAATTCAGTATATTCTAATTTGCATAATTAGACTATAATTAGAAATTTGTAATTTAATTTTGTTATTATCTAAATTTAACTTCAAATTGACAGCTTCCAAATGATTTGGACTGATTACTGGTTAAATAATTGACTATGAAGAAGTTCACTCCTCTTGAGTTAATATTCACACACAGCCTATATTTTCATATTATGTGCTTTGTCGCACATTATTATACATGAAAATCTATTATTTACACACACTAAAAGCAAAACCGAAACCTGAGATGAAACCTGTCAAAACAAACCCAAGTTGAAACCCTTATAAAAGAAAGATCCAAAACTAAAATGAGTTCTCAAACCTTGTTTTATCGAATACCTAAATTTATAAACAATGCAATTAATAATATTTATGAATAGAAAATTTTATTTGATATTATAGAGATTAATTAGAATATTGGATTTTTTCTGAGTCCCTTTATTATTTTAAACAAATGATATTTTTGTGAATCATTTGCAATGTCATATTCCATATAATCCCTTCATGCCCTTCCCTTCTCAATTTATTTTGTCAACTCCACCACCAAACCCAACCACACCCCCACGGCTGGAAAAAAAACCTCTACCTCTCCTTGCCTCAATCCTAAATTAATTTCCTCTCTAATTTCCAATCTGTAGCATTTCATCTTCACCTTTATGTCAAGTCAAATAATATAAACATTAGAGAGGCTTGAGGTGTCAGCTGCGATATGATTTAGGGTATTTTGGCTAAAACACATCATCGTTATAGTTTAAACTAACCATTATTTATCTATTGCACTAATACCTATAGCTAGTCCTAATTTGAGAAACTTAAATGATTTAGAGGATCTAGTATGAATTGTACGATTTGAGGAGGATTAATATCAGTTGAGGCTTTTAAGAGATGGGTAAAAAACCCTAACATTTTGAATTGTACTAAAATTTACAAAGTGTTTCATATATGATATACTATGCTTTGTACCTCCAATCTAAAGGGATGACATTTGTAGAAGGACAGGGAGACTTCAAAATCCAAAGAAGGTTGCCTTTTTCAAGTTTGATGAGAAACAAAAATAAGATGATTAACCAATAAAAGTGTAAATATTTAGAATTATGTGAACAAAAAAACATAAAGGCAACTAATTGGCAAAACAATGGATGGCTTTACGAAACAGGTTTTGTCAAGGCTAGAGAAGAAGTTATTGACGTGAAGGAAAACTTGCGCCCATAGCTTTCTAAGATATCATTATAATCGTAGTAAAAATGAGTGTCATGCAAGTTTAACAAGCATTCAATCTCTTCACGAGCCACTAAAATTAGTGCCAGGTCACAATTATCCCAATACTGCAACAATCAACATTAATGCTCAGGAAAAAAGTACAAGGCTACAACATTTGATGAGATACAAGGTCACTTGATGAATCACAAGATGGTCAGTAAGGTGGTCACAACATTAGGTTGCAAATATATTTCAAGAAAGATAGCTAATATCAAATTTGACAATGATCTCGATCATGATAATGATTCTTGTGTGCCTGCTTGATGAAGTGGGAGTGTCAATTTTGATGCCTGCAATAATTAATGTGTTTGTTAAAGCCTGGATGGCTTTGACATAATACTCACAATTGTCAACGTGACAAGAATAGAGTGCGAGCATTTTTTTTGATATGATACTGATGTAAGGCAGGATCACAATCACCTTCAAATCAAATAAAAGAGAAAAAAAACTAGGGTTTGACAAGAGCAATGAAAAGAGGAACTAGGGTTTAGAGATAGAACCAAATAAATTTGAGCTTTGCACTCCTTGCGAGGGCTTCACATCCTTACACCACGGGTTTACACCCCAATTTCAAGAACACAAAAGCTCAAAAAATATAACTGAAAAAAAATTTTAATTAATCATTGTCTACTTTATTCATCGAGTTGAACATCTTTAAATAGGCTCCTACAAAGCGAACTTCCCCATCACAAGCCGATGTGAGACTAAATTACGTAATAAAAGAAACAACTAAACTCAAAGAAAATAAATTAAGGCATAAAGTCATCTAAGAACTGGTAATTTCCTCATCATTTCTCCAAAGGTAGGAGAAACTCCACCCTGTGAGTGAGGGCTCCCCTCACGAAGCATCTCAATCGGGCCAAGACGATGGTCGTGACAGCAGCACTGATGCGTCATGACTGACCCAGGGTGGTGGAAGTGGAACTGGTTTTCGTGACAGATCTAATGTGAAAAGTAGTAGATCGAACCTATCACAGATAGCAGACAAATGTGAATCATCTATAATGAAAACTGAACTTGCTGCACTTTGCACCATGACTAGCTTGATCTCCTATGATCTTGCCTCCTGTAGAAAGATCTGCAATGGGTCGTAAACGTCAGGCGATCTCAAAATAAGGAAAATATCATATGTGACGACAAAACAATAAAACCATGGTAGGCTCTTTAAGAAGATCTACAAAAGTCTCAATTGGAAGTCTTCTACTTCTGGCTCTGGTCTGAGTCTTCGACATCTTTTGGCTCTGGTTTGAGTCTTCAACATCTTTTGGCTGGCTCTGGCTCCTCAACATTGGGCTCATTGTAGTTTGCTTCATATGCATAAAGAAAATGTGGAACATATCAGGTACGAAAAAGATTTGTAAGACTAACCACATCGACAATTGATATAGTTATCTTTCAACTACCCATAAGCTTCTCCAGCCAGTCTCATTTGGGCATACAGATACTTCTGCTCAGATGTCAGGGAGAAATAACTGAAAAAATCTTCAAGATGATTGTCCCACTCCTCCATAACGATCACTAGAATCCCAAAAATGCGAGACAATCGTAAACATATCCCTCCACTTCCTTTTCATCAGCATCAATATTTAAATTCTACCATAAAAATAAAACGCTATGAAGAAATTAGTGCATAACTCAGAAATTATCCTAAAGAATCATCGTTGTTCTATTGTATGAACAGTAAGGCTCCAAATATAGGCTTGTGGAGATCAAATCTGCTTCCCAACTGTTGTCAATTTTGTCCAGTAGATCCGGACTCAGTCACGAACCCAACGCTTCGAACAGAACTCGAAACGGACTCCGAAAGGACGAGAAACATATTCTGAACTGAGACAATGCAATCTGCAGGAAGCTGAAGAAGCCGCTGACGTCAGCGCGGCTCCGGGTCGGCTCAGCGTCGAGCCGCGGCTCCGAGTCAGGTCGACCTGAGCCGACGGCTCCGGGTCGGCTCGTCAAGCCGATGACAGCTGCTGACATCAGCAACTGATCCGGCTCTTCTGTCGGCTCGAGCGGCACAAATCCGGTTTAGTAACGGGTCGGGTTTGGTTTGGATCTGACCCGAACTGATCCAATTCGGGTTTCAATTTAAAACCCACCCAATTGTGAACCCGCACTCCTAATCCTCTCCTCCCTCTTGACAGCAGCTAGGGTTAAGCACCTGCGGCGGCGGCGGAGGAGCGGTGTGTTGTGTTGTGAGGCGGTGACGGTGGCGCAGCGAACTCAACAGCGTGGCAGTCGAGGCCTCGATGAAGTCGCAACAAGGCAGTGACGATGATGTTATCTTGATCTAGAAGTGGCGAAGATGATGATGGGCGCGGTGATAGGTGGTGGTGATGATGACAATGGCGGAGATGATGTGGGAGACTGAACGATGGTTTGCAAAGGCGGCGTCGAAGGCTAGGTTGGGGTGGTGGCAGGTCTTGAGTCTTGGGTTTTTTAATTTGGTGGGGAAATGATGGATCTAGTGGCGGTGGACAAAGAAGGCGGCGGAGATGGAAGATGTACAGTTTTTTTCAGAGAAGGGGATGAACACTATGGAGGGAGAGAAGGGGAGAAGAAGATGAACAGGGTAAATTTGTATAAATCTGGGATTTTCGAAAGGATTTTTTTATTTTCAGAGAAGGAGATGAACAGTATGGATTTGAATTTTTTGTTAATTTTCAAAGGATTTATTTCTTGATTTGCTAGTAAATTTTCTTTTTCCTTTTTTTGGGAATGGATCTAGATGCTAGATCTAGAGTTTTGAAAGAGGGAAGGAAAAATTTGAAGGGGATTGGAATCAGAAGATCTGATACCAAACTGATATAAAACAGGACAATCACCTTCAAATCAAATAAGTGTGGGAAATTAGAGTTTTGACAAAAACAATGAAAAGAAAACTAAGGTTTAGAGATATAACCAGATAAATTTGGGCTTCGCACCCTTTGCGCGGGCTTCGCACCCCAATCTCAAGAACATAAAAGCTCAAGAAATATAACTGAAAAGTTTTTAATTAACATTGTCTACTTTATTTATTGAGTTGACTTTTAAATAGGCTCCTACAAAGCAACTTCCCCATCACAACAGATGTGGGACTAAATACACAATAAAAGAAACAACTACACTCAAAAAAAATAATCTAAGATATAGAGTCATCTAAGAACTGGTGATGTCCTCATCAGATACTTCATAGCGCAACTAACATACCATGTATAATGAATGACCCAAGAATTAAAACCTGAATTCAATTTGTATGGCATGGAAAGTTGTGGTATAGTGTTTTTAGCCTAATGATCGGAACAAGAATGCAGGCCAATCATCATGAGATCCTTCATAGTTCCAATATGTACCAACCCTTCCTTCTCTTTCTTTTTCTCTTTTCTTTTTTGGAGGGTGATGGGAGTTATATAAAATAATAGTTTAATTTGCATCAAATCTTGCATATTGTCCATCGTTGGGAAGATTTTGACGAGGTGAAATTGTGAAAGAAAACATTTTACTCAGGCTCTAAGACAAGGGATAATGTATATGTCAGCACATTTCAGATTATATGTGCCAAATCACTAATATATTTGTGATTGTTTAGTTCATAATCCATATGACCTAGCAATGGACCAGATCTAGCTTATTTTATACATAAAAAAATATTGTCCATGTATTCTACCAATTGTTAACATGCAAAATAACACTCTTTCGTGACACCTTTCACAACTCACTTGTTTCACAAGGCAGGATTTGAGCAACAGAACCTTAGAGACTAAGTTGAATAGGGACACGGAGGCAAGGAAAAAAGATGCCATATATAAAACACCATTGTTACACAAAACCAGCAAATATAAACAGAAACTAAACATGAATATGAGCAAAGCTTTCAGATCACATCTAATGCCAAAGTTTATTGAAACCACCTATGTCTATGGAGTATGAACTAAACGAAATTGTAAGCCTCACATCTTGAGACCAGAAACTTCAATTTATATTTAAATATTGGGGGCAAGAACATCATGGAGGTTGCTTTGAGCTCTACACATTTAGATCCATGATCATGATCATAATTAGCAAATCCTATCTCACATTCATGCTAGCCTTATAAATTCTTCTTTACCGCTTGAACATATACTAGAGGGAGACAAGTTTGCCTTGGTTCCATACTTTATCAGTACATTCCTTGTCAAATTCATCAATCCCACTACCTTAGAGTTGTTTTATACACCTTTGCACTTTTTAATCTAGAATAGTCAGATTTTTTAACAGAAATTTATTTGTCGAATCAAAGGCATGAATATCATCATTGCGTGCTAACTTGATTAGATGAAAAAGAATGAAACAGGGATATCACAAGGTTGCAAAATAACAGTTATAAGAAGAGGAATATTGTGAATATAATAGAACGTTGTGGATAAAGTGAAGGAAATCAGTAAAAGAAACAAAATATGAAGACAGCATACCCATAGAAAATGGTTTTCAAGCAGGTAATGTTAGATATTCTTCCATACGATATAAATGGGTGGGTTTGGTGCTAGTTAAATTCCAAGTAAATGTAGCTTTTCTCAGTACATGCATCAGCAAACATACAACATAAAGTGGATGGTTAGTGGAAGGTACAAGGTGCTACTTATAGACCAACCTTTTAACATGTTAGGCTTGTTAGCTTCAGCTCTGTTTTTTGGCAAATATCTTTATTAGAAAGCAAGTAGAAAAAGAAAAATAAATCAAAATTTTCATGCAGTTTGTTCATCCTGTAGGATGACATCCATTCAACTTTGTGACCGTGTCTAAGAAGTCACAGACATAAGGATGTTCGCATCACCATACTTTCTCTTGTTTCAACCATGCATGATAATGTGTTATCAAGGAAAAATAACTACCTGAGGGCATGCTCAAGCCCATATCCATTTTAATTATTTGCTTGTGTCAAAAAGCCCATGGCAAATAACTAAAAGATCAAGCAATCAAAAACCAATAAACTCAAATATGCCAGCATAAGTCAAGAATCAAAAACGCAACCACAACAACCGCGGTCGCTGCCGCTAACGAAACATTATGTCTCAAATGATAGAGCTAAACAAATCTCAACACAAAGTAAAACACTTCAATCATTGAACAAAGAATCTTCCTGATACCAAATCAAATGATACAAAGATGAACCTTCCTATAAAATTCAGCGAAGTATGCATCAAAATGATCCCCAAAATACATTTGCAAAGTGACCCATAAAACAAAATTTATAACAGTTCGTGAATCTTAGGTTTCTAAAGATCAACCTAGGGCTCGGATCGCATACCTCGTAATTATCTTGAGTAACTGGCATTAATGTGCGCACCATCTTCTCTCTTTTACTTTCTATTTCTGGAGATTTTTACCCTGTTTCCAATTCACAATCATCACATAGATCTGTGATTTGATCATGACGAATAAAATAAAATTAAACGAATTGGATCAATAATTTAGTTGAGATTTAGACTCACCTGGTTCAAGTTGGGAGGGCGATCAAGTTAGGGCTCACGCAAACAAAATTCAGGAGAGAAGAAGGAACAGAAGTGACAAATTGATTGGGGACGAGTTGGGGTGATGGTTGGCCTGGGGGTATAAACCGGGTCGGGTTGACGCCGAACTCAACCCGTAAATTACGGGTTTAGCCCGTTTGGGTGAGCTCTGAATCTTTTGGCTTTGAAATTCACCCAAGCCTCCCTCAAAGGGTTATTATGAAATTCATCCAACCTTATGAAATTTTACAATGGCACTTGAAATAGAAACCTCAACTATTAAATCAATGAATCAGCACTCCATCTCTAGTTTCAAGCAAAATTTTCCTTTGATCCTGCATCAAATAAAAAGTACACACATTCTTCTAGTTAGCCTTGAGAATATGAGTTGCAATTTGATTTTCACTTTCTTACATATCCATCACAAATAACATGGATAAATAATATTCTTTATTTGAAACATGAAGATTTGAAAATATCAAATGTTAAATTCGAACTAGATGCAAAAACAGTACATGCATGCTAGATGTGATAATCACAGCTGCAGTTGATAAGAAGCTTGAGTGGAGAATGTTGCAGGGCAAAGAAATTGATTAGGATTAAAAATAGAAGAAGTTCCCTTAAAAAAATTGCAACATAGCTATCATCTTCATTTCAAATTATGGTGTGTATACTTCAAGTTACCATATAAATCCTGTATAGAGATTGGCTATTCCATTAAGGACCTGTTTGTTTGCCCGGAAAATTGGTGTAAAATCTTGGATTTCATATAATAATAAGTTGGATAAGTCTTACTTGAAACAACATAAAGTCTCCTCGCACCCACATTCTTGGATATTGCATAGGATGGATTTGTAACTACGAGTGTGAAAATTACACTTTATCTACATCAAATGAATTGTTTTTAAGCCTTCAAATCTTACAACTTTTGTATCTTACAATGTACTGATACATTTTAATACGAACTGTAACTACTAAATTCTTCAACTGATGGCCTCCGCTCCATTTCAATCAATTTCGTTTTCGGATTTCAATAAATCAAAACTTTCATTCAGAACAAGGCTTCTCTGTTCATTCTTTCTTAAGATCAACAGACACTACAACTCATAGTGAGCTTCAAATCACAGTGCCATTGCTGCCATGTAGCATTGCTCGTTACAGTAATCAGCGATCCGCTGATCAAATGCAAGTATCAGCAAAATCCTTCCCATTCACGCTCCCATTTTTTCCCTCTGCAGCGATCTTCGCCTTGCCAGGATCAGTGTAATAGCAACACGTGTAATCACTATTGTTCACATAGAGATTGGGCACCCATTTCTTGATCTCAGTACAGATCCTCTTCTCAAATTCCTTCTCCCCTCCACCATCGATGGATGCCATATTGCCCTCACTCTCCTCCACAGCAACGCGGCCTTCTCCCCAATGCTCCTCACACTCATTGCCAGGAAAACCGAAGGGGGGTTGAAGAAGTGACACTCAACAAAAACTCCCTTTTGGCCAACGCTTTGCCTACTGGCAGAGAAAAATCTAGCAGCAAGAGAGTGCCCACCAGCGCATTCCGAAGCTCTGCAGCAGTGATCCCAGCACCTAAAGAGCTCCACTGAATCGAACAGAGCCCTTGAGGCTCTCCCAGGCAAGGAACATGAGATCATCAACCAAATCTGTCATGATTGTTCGGCTCTTGAGCAAAGTGCCCCGCTGTGCCTCATCAACACGAACTCGGACACAGCTGCAAACCCGTAGATCGACCCGTCTCCCTCGTCGATGAGGGTTTTTGTGAGCTTGAACTTGAAGGGCTTCCACCATGTTGGGGCCAGGCCGTTGCCTTCGGTTCTCTTCTCTCGTCTGTCGAGCTCGAGCAAGTAGACTGCTTGAATGAAGCAGGATATGACCATTCTGATCGAGAGAAAGTTGAGACGAGATCATGAGAAAGCGAGAGAGATGGACACAGAAACACACACCACGCACACGCACAGAGAGAGAGAGGTAATTTTTTTTTTTTTTTTTGTAAATAGCCTTTTTCTTTTATAGTATTTTCTCTAACACATTTCACACCACAACCAAGAATTAAAAAAATATTAAATTTTCTACAAAAGCTTAATGTATACTTTGTAGTCCAACCCATATATATCTCTGCGCGCGCGCAAATTAAATAGAGCTCAACCACTGGAGATCAAGAATCTACAACATCAAGCCATAAATCAGGCATGGAATCAAACCTCAAAAACATGAACAACTGAGGGCATATAAGCATCATGCAAGCGGAACATTCATGTATAGTTATATCATCATTAAAACAAGATAACAATGCCATCAAATACACCGATCCACAGACACCCACCAATCTTCCCCACTGCCAGCCATCCAACCAATATTGCCCAGGCACCCACCACTCCTTTCCTACTGTCAGCGACTCAGCCACACTACGTCGCTAAGCTGCCAACAATACATCAGAAAGCAAGTTAGCTAGTCTTCAGCCGTTGATGGGATGCGAGCTCTCGATTAAGTTATCCACAAGGAATCATCTAGCAAGTTGGCCAATCTGCAGAAAACAGCTTTACAGTACTCACCTATAACCTTTTACCTGTTGAATACATGTCAATTAGAATAGTGAGAACAACTCAAATATCTATGCTGAGGCTCTTTGCATTCTTATTGGTTGTTAGAGTCCTCAGAACAAATTTCAGCGAATAACTAAACATGCATACTCACCATACGCACCGAAGTGAGGGGGAAAAAAAGAGGAAAAAGAAGGGGAAAAAAAACAACCCTAAAACTAGCTTTAACGGTACTGTCTAAATCATAGCTAAGCAATCTACTATGCAAAAATCTATTCGAAAGGTAAAATACAAGGACGACAACAACAATAAAACCTTTATCCTAAACTTTTGGGTCGGCTACATGAATTTTTTTCTTCCTTCAGATCTTGTAAGGGTCATCCCCACAGTTACATAAAGCATTAGCCCATCCTCCTTAATTGCCCCTCTCCAAGCTTATTTATGTCTCCTTTTCCTCATTTTACCCCATTAACTCTGATCCTATCACTTTTCATGTGTTGCACATACCTAGACCATCTCACTCTAGGATAGAAGGAACCAACTTAAGTCAAACACTTTCATCTGAAAGCTTTCATCTTTTATGGAGGACTTGAAAATTTTATGATTTCCGTATTCCTATAGTACCCCCAATTAACCATACAGTTGGTCCAACTCCTAGCCAAACTACTACCAGCTGGACTGAGATCTTTCGCTCGGTGACTTTAGCGACTTCTTTTAAGTAGCTGATACCACTTCATTCCTGGGTAAAATTCTGTTGGAATTTGAGCTCCATTACTTGCTATAGAAACAAATAAAGGATGAAGGTTTGTAGATTTTACAAGATCGTTCTGATTTTACAAGAAACGGAGCTGACACCACTTCGTATTTGCATTTCTGCAATGTCATATAATAACTGTCATCACTTTGTAAAAACTTCACCAGTTAGTAAATCTACAATAATAGGAAAAAGAGGTTCATACTCTTGTAGTAGAAGTATAGAAGTTAGAAAGCATAATATAATTCTTTTTATGCCACTCCTTCCCTATACGCATCCTTTAAAACTGCAGTACCACTTTTTTGCTACCTAGACTAGTTTATTTTTAAAAAAAATATGACCTCAACCAGGGTGGGAAACATGGTAAACATTTTCACAATTATCTTTCACCGTCTATATTGAACTCTAAGGGGGAAAACTTCAGTTTTAGGGTTCAAATTAACAGATTGTTGTAAAAAGAGAAACAAGAATAATATAGCCAGATTTCAGACACACCTCAACCCACACCCATTTGACATCAAAAAAATTATAGACAATTGATCATGATGAGATTGCGCTTGATCAACCTGATTACGTAATCTATTGACAGAAACCTCTCTATGAAGATAAATGGATAGGGAATAACTCTGTGGCCTCGTAGTTTCCAGGACCATATGATTTAGCAGAACATCCTTGTGCTACTGTTGCTGATCAAGTTAGTTCAGTAAATAATGAGTGGAGGTAGAATGTTAAGTTAAAAAGGCAATTGGTAGGGGTTTTGGTATTACAGTATTTGGGGGATTTATTGAAGTTGTTTCTAATATTCCAATTTCTCAGAGTAATGATAAGAGAATCTGGTGTTGGGAGTTTAATGGTGAATTCTCTACAAAATCATATTATAGATTATTTTTTTTAAGTTTGGTGGTTTAAGGGTGAATTATTGTAAAGTGCTGAAACTTAAAATTCCACTGAAAGTGAAGTTCCAGGCTTGGATGGTCTAAAAGAGAAACTTAACACAAAAGATGTATTAACCAGAAAAGGGGTTAAGACAAGTTCATTGTGCTGGCTTTGCATGGAGGAAGAAGAAACTCATTCTCATCTTTTTATTCAATGCCAGTGGGTCAGGGCCATTTGGATATCTATTTTTGTATAAGTTTGACATTCAACAGGAAGCTCAATTGATATCTGATCTATGGTCTACTTGGAAAATTCAGAATATCCCATCAGCTGTCAGGTTGGAATGGGATGTTAATGTGTGCTACTTTGTGGTGTATCTGGCAGGAAATGAATAAGAGGATTTTTCTTGATAAAACGGCACTATTCTTCAGCAATTATATCAAAAATTAATCGTTTGTTGATTTCTGGATAGGGTTCTTTTCTGGCAAAGCTAAAATGACTTTGCAGTATGGCTGACGTGGACGAAGAGCTGGAGTTTCAGTAGCTGCTGTGGACTTTGAGAGCAACAAGGAGGGATGCAGATGAGGCTCAATTCCCCACTGCTGATGCTGGCGCTGCTGGAGGATCTGCTGCTACTGAAGTGTTTTCTCAGCAAGGAGCTGTTGTTGGAAGTGGTGATCGACTGCAACATTCAAGGAGAACAGTTGCAGCTGAAGACTCTCAGCTTATTGTGCTGGATTAAATGTTTAAATTCCAGTTTTGTTTGATGTTTTAGTGTGACTCTAAACACTATGTTCTGGAAAGTGTTGGGAGTGAGCTTGGATGTGTTGAGCTCATATGTACATATTTTTTAGCCTTATTCTGCATTTTCCAGTTGGAATGCAGAAAGTAATTGATGGGAATCGGTCTAGTTATTAGTTAGTAGGTTTCTTTTAAGTTGTTTTATTTTATTTGGTGTATTTTTAGTTTCACATCGATAATGTTGGAAAAGTCTTCTTCGTAGGAGCCTATATAAGGTTAACAGTTGTAATTGATTATTTAGACTATGATGAATTAATTTAAACTTTCATTTTTGTGAAAGCATAATGATTTGCTTCACAAATTTAATTTTGCATGGTGATGTGCGGAGTGAGAGAGAGATCTCTCGAGTGCTGAAGCCCAAATCTATTTTATCCCCTCAAAACCCTAATTTCTCCCCTCTGTCTTCATTTTTCCCTTTTCGTATTATACCAGTTTAGTATCAGCGTCAAATTCCTGCTCTTTTCTTCCTCCACAAAAAATCCCCCTCCAAAAAAAAAAAACCTCAGCTTCCACCACAAATTTCAAAAAAAAAATCACAAATTCCACCGAAAATCCCCATCTCCAACTGTTCATTTTCTTCTTCCCAGAAAAGACCCAAACCCTAAAACTCCATCTTCTTCCTTAGTGATCTCTCCAACCTCAACCTCAGCCATCGTCGTCGCATCTCCGTCGCTGTCGAAAGAGCCCCGCTGCCGCAAAGCTCACAGACGTCGTCGACAAAGTCCACCGCCAATACCACCAACATCACCAGGCAACCCAACTCCCCCGCCAACATCTCCGCCTTTCATCCTCCTCGACGACAATTGTCATCGTTGCACCTCTGACGTCTTCGTCGACCTCGCCACCACCCTCCGCCATCATTGCCAGTAAACCTCCAACAGGTGTCAACTTTGTCGTGCATTACCGCCGCCTCCACTCCCCCGTCCTTGCCCTTGGAGGTCGTCGAGCTCTCGCCAACATCACCGCTCCGCCCAGGAGACCATAACTGCCTCCACGCCGCCACCCCAGGGTTCGAAACCCTCGTCTCAATCAAGTGAAGAGAAAAGATAAGTGGGTTCAGGTTTGAAATTTGGGTTTAAGTTGAACCCGATATCAAACGGGTTCACTCCAATCAAGACCCGACCCAAATAGATCCGACCCGCGAAACCAGCTGAGCTGCAATCGTTGCTGACGTCAGCGACGCCCAAGTTGACGTCATCGGCTCTGTCTGAGCCGAGCTGAAAAAACGAGCCGCCTGAGCTGATCGAGCTACAGCTGTCGTCATCCGCGATGTTGCTGACATCAACGGCTCAGTGCTGATGTCATGGGCTCATTCGAGCCGTCACTGTTCACAGCTACACTACAGTTTCAGGCCTGTTTGGAGTCTGATTCGAATTTCGTCTAAACGTTGGGTCCGCAGCTGACTCCTGAAGATACTGGAAGGATTTCACAACTTTTGAGCAGGAGATCAGAGCTCCACGAGCTCCTGTTTAGTACCGATACAGGTCCTGCAGCAATCTAACAACGTTTCAGGACCCGTTTTCAGTCTGATTCGAATTCTGTTCAAAGCATTAGATTCGTAACTGAACCCCGGAGCCGATATGGAAGAGAACCTCGACCGCATGCTAGAGAAACTTGACCTTATTCTCAAACTAGCTCGGGATTGCAATTTCACATTAAAGAGGATATAGTCATGAGGCAAGAGTCGACATATTAGTAGCATCCTTACTTATGATGTTAGAGAACTAGAAGTTGTTGATGAGGCTGAGCCAGAGCTAGAAATTGTTGATGAGCCGGAGCCAGACCCAGAAGTTGTTGACGATCCTGAGCAAGATCCAAAAGTGAAAAGAGTCTCTTATAAGACCCCTTAGATCTTCTAGCAGAGTTTATCATGGAGCTATTGTCGTCTTCGCCAGTTGTGAGGGTTCCTTTATCCCTGTGGCTGCCTGATGTATACAATCCGTTACAGATCTTTCTATATGGGCAGGCTCACAAAAGTTTGGCATCTTGATATGTGGTTCAGTTTACAGCAGAGCTGATTTGAATTATTTTATTGCATTTATCATGCTTGAGCTACCTCCGACTACGGCCAATCTGTCACGGAAGCCAGTTTCACCTCCACCATCGTGACTCAAGTATGATGCATCAGTGATGCTTTCCCGACCACCACTTTGGCCTGATTAATGTGAGATGTAGTACAGTTTTATCGGTCGGTCGTGCTTACCATTGCATTCACCAAAGATGAATGCTTCTAAGCCGAGGAGAATGATGGGAATCAGTCTAGTTATTATTAGTAGGCTTCTTTTAAGTTTTATTTTATTTAGTGTATTTTTTAGCCCCACATCGTTTATGATGGGGAAATCTTCTTTGTAAGAGCCTATATAAGGCCTAGAATTATATTGGTTTATGGAGACTATGATGAATTGAAATTAAACTCTTTTATTGGAAGATGGTGATTTACTTTCCAAAATGAATCTTTGCATGGTGATGTGCAGAGTGAGAGAGAGATCTCCCAGGTGCTGAAGCCCGAATCCATCTTTATCCCCTCAAAATCCTAATTTCTTCTCTCTTTTTTCTTTTCCCTTTCCCATATTACATCAGTAATAGGTGCAACAACTGTTTGGAGCTATGAGATGTACGGCTGGGGCTTTCGATCTTGAGCCCCCCCCCCCCCCCCCGCCCAAAAAAAAAACTATGAAAAATAGTAGAATAATTCATTTTCTAATCCCTCCAGAATGAATTTAGTGGTCACACCACAATTTGTTTTCAAATAGAAGACTCCGATACATCAAAAATCTCAACAAATGCAGGAACCAAAGAAGCATGATTGAATTCAGAAAATAACACAAAATTGAACTGCATGAGTAGGCATTTCCTCACCCTTGCTATAAAGAACTGGCCCATTTGCTAAGCAATACTATTACATTCTAGTTTTTGTCCTTATCTAAGAACCCAAAACCAGTGGAAGAGTTCACTCCAGAACAAGCAAGACCAATCCTCCGAGAATCCAGAGATTATGTGTGACCTCCTTTTTGAGAATTTGAAGAGTTCCATGACAGAAGGATTCTTCTATCCCAAAAAGATTTTTTTGGAAGAATTAGAAGTCCAAATACCACATAGGACAAACAACAACAACTAAGCCATTTGTCCCAAGTATTTGGGGTAGGCTACATGAACCAAAGAGAATTACGCTGGATCAGGCACCTGGATCAGCTTTCTCCACTCATTCCTATCGAGCAATATGGCTTCACTAAGACATATAATATTAATACGACAGATGACTTAGGTCCCTTTTTGAATGTGGTTTGACTTCCCGTAATAAAATATGTACTATCTAAATGACTAACTAGTTAACTGATTCTTACAATAGAATTAGCATTTGTAATACCGAAATGACATCTAATTTTCAAATTGTTAATGAATTCTGCAATTTGTGCGCCTATTGCAGAATAACCCTAGGATAGTACTCCAAGTGATGCATATGATCACCAAGTTGCCACTCTACAATGATGGACAAGTTGCATATCCCGCTGTCAGATAGTATTCTATGTGTTGCGTATGATCACTCAGTTGCCACTCTACAATGATGGACAAGTTGTGAATCACTAGGTAATTGATATGTAAGCAACATCTCTCTTTCCAAAGTAGCATTTGAGGTCTGGGCGTTCTACAGGATCACACACAACATCAACACTGAAGTCAAACAGTAAATAATCAATAATAAATGAGAAATAGAAAAGGAATCCACCTAACATTCAGTAAATCTTCTCTAGACTCATCATATATGTGACTATTTAAATAAACTTTACGTGGAAAAGACATAAATATTACAATCACGAGCCTGAATGCATTAAAACCATTCCAGTTGATCTACATACACAAAGGACCACGGAAGAGTCAAGACCCAGAGAATTGATTGTTTCAGTTACTGCAGCTTCAAGCTACAGGAACATCCTCTTGTGAAAGCCAAAAAAAAAAAAAAAAATGAGTGAACAACTAAGATAGCTTCCTATAAGCAATCAGCTAATATTTCAGAGTGGGATACAAAATTTAACCTGGTATTAACAAGTGTTGACATACCACGAGTTTCTTTCAAAATAATTTTCTGGACAAGCAGAGAAAGATGAGCAGGGAACAAGTTTCTCCAGTGTTTTATGGTTGACATAATCAAATACTTATATATTAAGGTTTAATTTGAACGCTACATTCAGTGTTTTTTGACATAATATGCTTTGGCTGCAGCATGGTTTTCATCGTACCTGTGTGAGTATTCACAGAATGACAGAATCTAGCTCAAGGTTGGTTCTTAGAAAGCCCAAGGTCAAGATGCTTTCCTAGGTCTACGGTTACCATACATCAATCCTCCTAAAGCAAAAAATTATTAACATGCATCAAAGCTCAAGTATGCCAAGAAGCTTCAAGAAGACTGCACTGACATGAGAGATACATGAACATCATAGGTCAATCCAGGCATTGCAAAATTGTCAGCCCTAGTTGTTTGCTGTTGACAGTCTTGACCCTATCATGTATACCTATCAATTCAAGATTTGAAGTCCAAGTCAGTTTTCGGTTGGAGATGTAAGTGTTAGGTCTAGGTTTGAGAGAGCACTAAACCTACTGAACCGTAACCAGACCCTGACCAGATCCTATGTTTGGGTTGGGAACTTAAATGTGGGATCAAATCGGTTAAGATCACGTGATTGGACAAGGAATGGAGGTGGGGGCTGTTGAGCCTGCAATGTGCTCCCAGTGTCAGTAGTGAAATAAGAGGTGATGGCAACAAAATGAAGAGGAGGATAAAAGAGGGGAGACGAGACGGTGCCACTGGGAGGCGGTAGTAAAAGTGTGGAAGCAGTGGCTCCTGGCAATGTGAAAATATGACAACAATAAGGTAGAAAATAAGTAAATACTAAATTGACACTCAATAAATGAGAGAAAGCATAAATCTCCAGACTTCAGCACCAATATATCAGATTCATTCAGACAAGGTAAAGTTACTCAAACCCTCTGGCGAGAGCCCAAACCCGTTTCAAACTCTTTTGTCGCTCCATAATAAAAATCAACTCAGCCCACCTCAAAGCCAGCATTGACTTGAGACATATAGTGATTGGCCTGCCGGGATTGCGAGCCTAGTTTGAGTTTCATCATCCATGACATGCTAAAATCACTTTGATATTCCAGTGGTTACCTACAAACTGAATTGCGATAAATATGAAATATCGAGGTTTCATCAAGTGAATGCAAACTGAAAAGTTAACAAATGTGAGGTTCAAGTAAAAACTAAAATATATCTATTATTTTAAGGTTACCTAGATATCTTACTCCAAATTTATATAATGATGCCAATGGTAATTAAAGTATAATATTGGAAGTAATAGAGTAGTATCTAAAACAACAAAATGAGCAATCAAAAATCATGTACAAAGGAATATTAGAAAAATTATATAAGCCCAAGATGATGACCCCCTTAATCAAATTCTAGATTGCAAAACAAAACTCTAGTTATAACATGCAAGGATACAAATATGGGATATGAACATGATACAAGTACATAGTACAGAAAATTCTAAAAATTTACAACATGGATATATTGAAAATATGACAATAATAAAATTGTGCGTGTGTGTGTGTGTGCGTCTGTTTTAAAGGTTATTATCTCCAACAAGAGTTTATAAGGCCAGAAGCAGGGGTATAAACCCAACACAATTCAAGCCAAATGTCAATCAAGCAACTATGAAAACATGAGAAACAAATTAGAAGGCACTAAAAAATGAATGGGTGCCAGCTCCTCAGAGACCCACATACATACAAATTATGGATACACAAGTTTATTTACTTCATGGATCCTAATGTCCATAGTTATTTTAGCAGAGGACAAGGCCCCTAATAGAGTTGAATTGAGAGAAAGGATTCATGTAGTCAACCCCAAAGACTTGGGATAAAGGCATTGTTTGTTTGGATGTCAAGTGTTTCAATATTTTTCAGAACCTAGTTTTTCTCTTTACTTTCTTTCATTTCCTCGTGCTCTATGTCTACTTCGTCATCTTCCGAGTTGTGCGCAACCATGTTGGGGAAAACATAAAAACATTATGCCGACTACAATGCTAAACTGATATATTTATGCTTCTGTTTTTTGGACAAAATCCACTTAGATCAGTCAGACAAAACCAATCCCCTGCATGATGAGACCAAAGTACCAACCATGTTCCTCATGGGACATCGACACCCTATAAGATGATGTGAGTATTGCTCAATAAGTACACAAATCAAACAGGCAAAAAGTTGCAAGAAGAGAAGTATGTACTCCTCATCAAAGATTAATCAATCAATCACACCCAAAAATATATGACAAAATAGTCAACAGACAAATGCATGAGAACTACTAGTTATGAGCTTCTCACCTGAACCGGAACTGTACTTCGGCCGCTTCATCTTCTCGATCTTAAGCTGCGCTTCCATGAACATCTTCATCCTCTGAAACTCCATATCCTTTGCAAACTCCATCCTGTGCCTCTCCAGCTCCATAACCTGCTGCTGCTTCACACTCTCGACCCTCTCATAAACCTCTGCAAAATTTACAATCGCCCTCGCCAGCTGTCCCACTGCCCCACATCCTCCTCCTCCTCCTCTCCCTCTTCCCTTCTCGCTTCCCACCAATCCTTCCCACTTCCTTTTCTCTCTCCCAATTTCCCCAACAAAGAACCTCTCAGGCATCGGATTCGCTCCGAGAACATTGTCGTCATCGTCATCCACCTCTTCTTCCTCATTCTCTCCTAGAGAGCTCTCGCTGGACGTCTGAGACCGAAACCTTGAAGACGAACCACCCGAGAACCCTCCTAAATTAGGGGTAGGGTTAGGGTTTCGAGGCTTCACGGTTAAAGACAGCATCGGTAACGGCTTCTTGACGGCGGAGGCGGAGGAGAAGGGCGGCGGAGGGGCGGGGCCCACAAGGGAGTCGAGCTTGGCGAAGAGCGGCCACTGCGAGGCCCCGGGCTTGGACTTCTCGATCTTGTACTTCTTCTTGACGGTGTCGATCCGGTTCTTGCACTGGACGTCGGTCCTCCTCGGCCGGCCGAGCAGCTCCTGACGGCGGTTGACGGCGTCGGCGACGTCCGACCAGTCCTTTTGGCGGAGGTTGCCGCGGTTGACCTCCACGTAGCGGTCGCCCCAGGCGTCCACGAGGCACGCGGTGCCGCCGTCGCTCCAGCAGTCCTCTCGGCCTCCGCCGGCAGGGGGCATTAGGGTTTTCTAGGGTTAGGGATTTGGGGATTTTGGGGAGAAGAAGAGAACGAGGGAGGGGCGACGTCGTCGGTCGTGCATCTGTTGACACCGGACGGTAACGTCACCCGCAAAAAAGTGGGGTAAGAGTTTTAAGTTGGGGATAGGAGATGGGGTCATACCGGCGGTGAGGGGAACTCAGGTCTCGGAAAACCAAAAAAAATCAAAAAAAATAATCTTATATATACCTCCCATTTTGAAAGAAAATTACCTATTTATCCCTGCTTCTCTCGCTTTGTTTGTCTCTCAGTTAACACGCCAGCACTTTCTTCTCGATCCCAATCTCGTCTTTTCTTCTTCATCAACCTCGTAAGCTCCCCTCCTCTTCTCTGTGGCTCGAGCGGTAATTTTGGATCCATGATTCGGGCAGCGGAGAAATCGAGACTGAACCGCCTTGGGATCCATGTCGATAATGGCGATGGAGGTGCCTGGGAGTACCTCTGCCTCGTCTGCAAGCTCAAAAGCTCGGAGATCCGCTAGGGTCCTCAAACACGGGCTCTCCATCTTGAACGATTTCAGGGCTCGGTCCGACCTCAGCGGTGAAGGTTAGATCGATCGGTTCTGCTACTAATTGTTTGATGTAATTGAATTAGGTATGTAATATTCTTAGAATTATACTTCCTGGTATTGATCTGTCTAGTTGTAATCGAGATTATTGTCCTTTGAGCTTCAATTTTGGCTTTTTTATGGGTTTGCTTTGAATCTCAACTCTTTACCTAATTCGTCTCTATTTCTCTCTCAAACTCTCATAAAAGTGCATTATTTGTGACTCTCATTATTAAATTAGGCTTTCTTTGTATTGTATGTTTTTCTAGCTGTGTTGAGATTGGGTTGTTCTTGTGTCCTTGTCAGCGGCGGCGGCGGAGGCGGAGGCAGACGAGAAGAGGTGTGTGGACTGTTAAGAATAAATTGGAGATTTCACAAATTTTAACTGATATAAGGAATAGTCCTTTTGACTTTGTGAGGGTAATTATAAAAATAGAAAAGAATTTGAGCATATATATAAGTATAACCCAAAAAAACAATAAATATTAATTTTACGATTTAAACACTTTCTAGTTGTAGTTATAAATGCTAAATAATGTCTTGGACTATTTTTTTCAACAAATAAATAATTAATTCAGTAAGGACAAGTTTGGTTTTAAAGTTAAGTTTTCTAAACACTTTCTAAAATAATTGTGACTTAAAAAGCTGACCTTGATTTCTGTTTAGTTATCACGCACCGGATCCAAGAAGACATTGGGCCGTGTTTTGCAAAGAAACTGGCAATTCATTTTTTCCTTAAAAAAAAGTACTACATCTGGGTCTCACAGCGGAACAGTAATCTTTCCATTCATCATGTATGTTTGGATGCACAAGTAAAATGTCACGGAAATCTTTTGCTTTTTTATTGATTTAATAGGTGGGTGATCAACTCAACGTGGGAAGGAGTTGTAAAAAAAAAAAAAGTAATAAAATATTGAGATATATCAGATTTCTTTGTGCTTTCCTCGTCCTGAGAGAACCTGTCCAAAATCTTAAGGGTTGATTGTTTTGTCGCACGAGAGATGAAGAGAGATGAAGAGAGAGGAGATGGCCAATCGGCTCTTGGCATGTGGCAAGGGAGAAGGGAGGGACTCTTCCTCCAACTGGCGGTTAACGTGGCTGATGAGGGCTTTTCCTCATTTTGCCTGCGGATGGGGGATAGGAGCACAAGAAATTAGACGCTTGAGAGAGAATGGAGAACAGAGAAGAGAATGGAGAACAGAGAAGAGTGTCAGTTTAGAAATTTTTGAATTTTTTTTCCATTTCTTTTCTTTCCTTTTACCCCAAACCAAATACCAATGAAGAAGATCATTTTGCTTCCCCTCCCTCATCCTCTCTCTTCCATTACCCAATCAAGCCCTAAGTGGCAAGTCTCTTTCTCCATTAATTTCCTAAAACAACTCTAGGAAAAAAGCTCATGGGGCTCTCAAATTCAAAATTTTGTGTTCATTTCTAGCCCATTTCTAGACAAACAAAACAAGCTCTATATAGTGAGGAGGTGACAACCGATGAGCATCTCTCTCTACATGGGTTGTAAGAACTCACTTGTTCACAGGTCAAACATCAAGGCATAGAGTTTGATATAAAAAAGTTTGCAACCTCCCTCTTCATGTTGTTCCACTAGAATGCATCTCGAAGATCTCGATGCATTTCTGTACTTTCAAGATTGAGCAATGAGCTTTTTCTGTAAGTTCTTTTTTCATTCGAGATCCTCAAGTGCAAATAGACGATTTCCAGTCACTGAAGCACCTTTCGCGGCCTTGTTCCACCTTGTTATCTTCTCTAATTGTTGACCATGATTTTGGACTACCTTGATTCTTTCAGTCAAGATTGATTGCATCAAAAGTTGAGCTAAAATATCACCATCACAAAGTGTGATGAGCTCAATGTCACATTGTTTCAAATCCTTCGATATATTCTTCCAACTAGTGATCAAGAGAGTCAAATTAGCACTAGATTTTTTGCTCAGAGTATTAGTTATTACATTGGCTTTTCGCGGATGATAATGTTTCATTCTAGTCAAACTGGTTTATCAAACTAAAATAGGTGATAATATAATAACTCTTCTCAAGTACATCGTCACAAGATATTTACACAATCAAAAGTTGTCAAAACGAATTTTTAACGACCTCAAAATGAGCTTTTACGAGTGCTCCATCTTTTTTGATGCACTTTGAGTAATCTTTAGATTATACCACACTAAAAAGACATGGAAAATATATAGAGAGTGAGCACATAGGCAATAAGTGAGAGACATGTCAAGAGTTTTATGTTTTCAAATTCATGATATAAAATATATTATAAGGATGGTATTTTTATCATGTGGAAAGCACGGAAAGGAGATAGTTTTGCTCATGCCACATAACTCACAATTTGACATTTTTGTGCAGAAGAGCGGATCACCTGGCCCTCTACGTCAAATAAGTAAGAGTTTCTTTTTTTATCACTATTTCGAGCTGTAGAATTATATATGTAATAGTATTATTCGTACTTTGCTAAATCATTAACTACCTATAAATGTTGGTCTTATCTAAAATTTAGAAAAGTCAAGTCACATTGAATTCAGAGATAACCCATAATTATTTTTTTCTCATATTCGTTCTTTTTATGTTAGACAAATTAATATTCAATATTATGTAATTCGATATAGATAGGTAGGGTAAACAAAATTGTATAAAAAGAAAAAAAATTGTATCTTCACAGTGTATTACACCCATGGGTGTGTGTTTTGAATAAGATATGATAAACATGAAAGAAAATAAGAAAAATAAACTAATCCTAGTGAACTTTTAATCTATTAAGCCGTCTACAACTTTTAATTTTTAATATAAAATTTTTTTCAGTTTCAAAAGATAGAAATTTAATTTAAATTTAAATAATTGAGCTCTTTTAGAAAAATATGAAAAATAAACTTGTTTTGGGTGAGCTTTCTTTCTACAGTTATTTATTCTGATTTTTTCGTGACCGGAGCTAGATTATAAGACGTTCTGATTTAATTTAAGATTATAGTTTTTGAATTAGAAAACATAATATATATATATATATATATATATATATATAATATATATATATATATATATATATTGTTTATATTGAATGATAATTGAACACCAAAAAGTTATTTTAGCTTAATTAATAATTGAATACCCAAATCATCTTCTCCTTCTTATCTTTTTTTTCCAAACCCAAAATTGTAAATAAAGCCGATTGGAATTGACCCTAAGTGACCTAAAGTAATACAAGAGGATTAAATCCTATTTGACCTAAAAATAACTTTTTGTAACCAAAATAACTAATCCAATTGAGAAAAAGAAAATTTATGTGAGTTCATACAAAGGGAGAGCATTTGACCATAAAAATAAAAAGAAAGAGGGAGAGCATCTAGATTTGGAAATGAGAATGTGAGAAGAAGAAGCAAGAGGGAAAAAAACAGGCTTTCGCTTTGAAGAAGAAGAAAGGTATTTGAAAATAAATTGTAGGGGAGAATAGTCCAAATGAGGAGTAAAAGATGGGGCTTTTACTAAAATTATTCAAAAAGAGGGAAAAAGGAAAAGGAAACAGAAAAAACAATGAGGATAATTACAATAAATCAAAACCAATGCTAAATACAAGTCATTAGTGTGGAGGCGGGTTATGAAATATCCTAGCATTGAGACCAAGTTAAATAGGCCTTTGTTCTAAGAAATTATGGAAAAAGGAAAAAAGCCATTTGATTTTAAAATTGGAGTATACATAAGTCTAAATTTATCAAACAAAACTTTGAATGAAGGAAAAATAAGTCAGCTTTATTAAGCCAATATTGCAATATAATTGTATAACATGTATTTATTAAGTTACAAAAAAAAAAAAGATACATCTGAGTGTGATATTTTGATTTCGAAACAAAAGCAATTGATTTATATTTTACAGAGATAATGGACAAGGAAAAAAAAACTTGTTAGGAGGAACTCTTCAATATTTTCTGTGCAATTTTATCTTCTTCTCTCCTAAGCGATACATTAAATATGTTAAATCAGATGAAGAAATTGAGAATTGTGTGTTATGAATGAAGGGCATGCCCGAATGTATTTTGGCATACAATTGTATGAAAAGAAAACCCTACTCCTAATACAATAACTATTCTGAAGAATGGATTAGTCATAATCCAAAGTCGGTTAACTTTCTGACAGTAATTCTATTTATTTGAAAGTGAATAATGTATTGCCTGTTTGGTTTTCCTGAGCTCAAATGACTCGAAAACCAAGGGGGTCAATATCCTTTCTTTGAAGAATTAAGTTCTTGATTTCAGCCAACTATCTAAAAATGCAACTGATGTGTAATTTACTGGTAAGTAAACATTATTTTTCAGGTAGAAAGTTGTTTTAATCATTTTCCAAAAGAGGAAGTCTGGATTATTATTCACCAAATTCATGAGGCTTCAATCATTTTCTCCAGGTGCAACACTCATTGGACTTCTAATCCCTGAATCAGTAGATGATGTGCCGGGAACAGTGTATGTAGACCAAGAATGTAGGATAGTAGCAATGTGCTATGTCCAAAATCATAGGCTGCCCTCTGGCATTGTGCTTGATCAGTTATACTTTTTACCATCATGTGTCATGATTCAAATTCTTCTGATGTTTTCTGCTTCTCCCCAATAAGCCAGTGTTCAGTTATTGGTTGTTTGGCTGGTTTCCAACTATAACTTAACTGGCTTATTAGGAAAAAGCCTTGAAAACTCAAGTCTTGAGGCATTGATTAGTGGAAGTTTTGAATGTAGTTATCTGTTTGCAATCTTCTATTCAAGATCTGAACTCTTTGCCCTTTCTCATCGTTATCAGAACGGTGTGACATGATTGTTTTTGTCCTCTTCAACCCTTATCTGAATGCTGCCCATGAGCCATGCAATCTTTTATCGAGGGTCACATGAAAGGTCTTAATAGTGTTTTGTGTCTTCAAGCTTGGTGACTAAGATTAATTTATATTCATGTTCTGTGTTTCTTTTATTCACATGTCTTGAATGTATCACCAAAAACAACTCAGCTGCAAAACCTCACTGAACGAAAGAAAAGTGGTGGGGAAAAATGCAGTGTTTATATCGATAAAGAAATCTATTGTATTGCTGGCATTTTCTTTAGACTCTTTAGAATTTTAGGTTACTACTTGTTGCTGATTCGGTTAATAGTAATGCAGTGTCAATTAACTATCTGATAGTAACTCTATTTAGTATTGTTTTGATCTTGTGTAATACTGAAAGCCCCCTTGTTCCTACATGTACTGACGTGTGAGACTGAACAGTAAATTCTCTGTTTGGATTTTAGGTCTTGATTCCAGCAATCGGTTTCTATCTGGACAGTGTATAAGTCGTTTTACTGGCAAGTTGATGCAATATTTTGCAGGTAGAAGTCAATCCTCTTTCATGGGACCAAAATAACCACTCTCTTTCAGAATTACCATTCTCCAAATTGATGAGGCTCAACATATCTGTGAAGTTGATCAGACTGAAATTTCACAATACTCTGCCTTTGGTCCCCAGCTGTTTCTCAGGTTTACTTGTCTCGACAGAAAACTGAATTATCTGATCTTGCTGCTTTAATTTCTTGCTCTTGTCAGAATTTGATGAACAAGTTTGTTGTATTACTGCCACTGTTGCTGCAGGCACACTTCGCAAGAACAAGCTCAGTATGATTCTTCCCCATTCTTGATATTTGTAGGTTAGGGATCCTTGGAAGTTGACTGGCCATTTTGTATTATCACGGTTTCGGATTCAAGTCTCTCTCTCTCTCTTGTTATGTCAAGCGCCCTTCTTTTTCAAAGCTTTATTTGCGATTGCTCATTTTACCTCTTCTCTTTTATCTCTTTTTATCTCTAATTCATTCCCATTTTGCTGAGGTTATTGATCTGTGAAGTAATCAGGCCAAGATCTTCCTGACAATAAAGCGACAGCTGCATCTTATACGCAGTGAGGTGCACACGCTTGCATGTGTTAGCCCATAATCTTGCAATCATTCTCCGTGGTTGGCCTCATGTGATTCAAAAATGGATTGTTCTTCTGTGTTGTGTGATTAGTTTACGATTTTGCAACATTACATTGCATTTTCTTACCGATTTATAAATAAAATAATGCTTCTCACTCATATTTTGATCTCTTTTGCAGATAGTCAAGACTAGAAGGGCAAAGGAGTAATAAAAGCCTAATTAAACTCATTTTCAGATAATTAAATCTCATTTCTTGGAGGCCAATTTAGAGAGCGTTTAGAAGATATATTGGATCCAGATGTTGGGGGCGACTCTGACGAAAATTCGAATCCAAATACCCAAATCTAAGACCATACAGAAGCTTCTCAAGACCAGACGAAGACGTGGACCAAAACCAAGGACCTGAGTCCCTGGTTTTGCCGCGGATTTGCGGCAACTTAGTGGAGGCACGCGTCGATCTTCGACGCGTGGCCTCGTCTCGTCTTCTGAAACCTCCTTCTGCCTATATATATACCTGCAAAGAGCTAGAAACGAAGCAGAACAGAGAGTATGTTAGGTTTTCTCTTCTAGTTATAAAGTAAGATTTTCTTCTTCTTTTCTTTTGTATTTCTTCTCTTTTTTTTTTTTAAAGATTTTGTAGTAGGACTGAGTTTATTCTGAAGAGAGAGATACCGATGTAATAGATAGTTACAATCTATGTAAATGTGTCTTCTTTCTTCTCTATTATAATCTTCTCCATTTACTGCATGATGCTTAGCTAGTTTTTTTTTCCTCATGGCAATCTGATTACTAACCGCTAACTAGCTAACCTCTTACTTGATAATCCACATGGATCTAATAGGCTCTACAAAGTCTTGCTCTTGCAAGAGCCATTGATGGCTCATGATGATGCACTCTAACATTCTAACATTCTAACATCTAACCACTAACAAACTAACTTGATATGTCTTTTTTATTTCATGCTCTCCTCTATTTGGTTTTAATGATCTAATAGTAGCTTGCATCTTGTTATGTGGAATGAATGTGTTTGAATGTGAAGAGCAATCTTATGTTTCATGCTTTGTAATGTTCCTGAAGCCAAGGACTAGTGATGGCTAAGGACCCATGTGCAACTATACCAAAAGGTTAGCATGGTTAGTGGAGCAATTAGTAATTAGTAGTCATGAGTTTTCTTTCATAGTTCCTTCTTTTCTTTTTTATTTTGTTTTTAAAAAAATCAATTTCAAAACCGTTTTTATCATTTTTCTATCATTGTTTTCACCGCCTTTTTTGTTAACCATTGTTTTCATTTCTTCACCATAAAGTTCATCTTCTTTTCCATTTTGTTTTAAACCTACTTTCTAAATCACTTTACATTTCACTTCACCTTTATTTTTTTTGTTTTATTTTACTAATTGTACAACCACTTCTCTTTTATTTTCACATCGTTGTTTTCATCTCTTTATCACCTATCACTTCTGAATTTTTTTTCCTTTTCTCTTTCCTTAAGAAAGAAAAACTTGTTAACATAACACGTGAATAAGAAATATTAATGCTTTTATCGCCTCCCGTCTCTGTGGATTTGACCCATTGTGCCAATGCTAAAACGAAAATATCGAGGGAACATTAGCACACATAATTTTACACTGATTTTAAAATACACACATTTTCAAGTACTGATTTTACTCCTGATCAAAAAATGGCGTCGTTACAGGGGACTGGAATGGTTTTGATTTCACGTTTTTGTTAACATTTTCTTCTCTATTTTGTTGTGCAGGTTAATTTTTGCAGAAACTTAGCATTGCAGAAGTATAGTCTTGCTTGCATCTCCCTGCTCTAGAAAGTAGGGACCTTGCTTCCTTATTTTTGCCGCAGAAAAGCCAAAAAGGCCGCAAAAATGCAGCATTGTTGTGGCATCTGAGCTTCATCTTTTGCAAGGATCTTGCAAGTTGCATATATTGTTGTATTTTTTCTGCTAATTATTTGCTTTGACTGCCTACACACTGCAGTAACTAAAGAACTAAAATACGATATTTGGACGCTTTAAAACTGTTTAGACATTTGCATTTGGTACGTGTTAATTCAATTCCAATATACTGTATTTTGTTCTGCTGTTGTGATCTGGACTGAGATGTACATATGGCATTGCATATAGCATAGGACAAATACATGAGTGATTTACTCGCTTTGTGTGTTTTTCTTGTTTGTATTGCACACTTGAACGAATTAGACTTAAGGGCATAGTCCAATACAAGATAAGGTAGGGAAGTCGTTACCCTTCCTTAGCCCACCTCCCCACTCACACAACCCAAGCTTTAATAAAAATTGATAAACGTTGGCCCCTAGAGACATCTCGTACTCATTAAGAGATTGACCGAGGGTGAAACTTGTGAGAAGCATACTCTTGTGAAATCGGTGTCTAAGATTGAGGAATAAGAGGTTAAGTCTCGAAGATACCGTGGTTTGGCGTAATTAAAGCCCGTTGCTTACACACGGATACTTCTTACCGTATTTTGCTCCTGCCTGCCGATTAGCTCGTAATCGGGTTCATACAATAATCTCCACCGGATAATCGACCAGTTAGGATCGTCTAAGTCTAGGTCAACCTTAGTATAGACTTGGTTTTGATTTTTTTTTCTTTTGTTTGTTTATTTGCTTTTTCTTTTTTGTTTGTAATTATTTGTGAAATAAAACTCAACAACAACAATTCTTTCAATCCTAATATGAATCCATACTTCACAACGATCTCATTTGACTTGGATAACTCCAACCCAGTTTTAAATAACATAAACCAATCGAATAGGCCTAATTAGATTTATCCGACTCAATATAACTCATACCTTCAATCTTATGATCATAATTTTCAAAATAATTTTCACTCTTCACAAAGTCAATGAGGATTCACCTCCTCCGAATCAAATTTTCAACCACCTTGTTCACAATTTTCACAATATTTATTCTCCAATTTTGCTTCCTATACTCTTTTTCTAGAACTACCAACTGAAGAAAAATCTGAATTAGAAAAGAGTATAGAAGCCATGCAGGGGGCTGAATGAAAATTTCAGAAAATGTTAGCCTCCTCAATTTCATAATATTTTCAAGATTCATACTCAGTCCCACTTCTTCAAAATGACCCAATCATAAGTCTTGGACACGAGTATAGAACTCTTGCGTGAGTCCGAGCGATAATCTCAAAACTTGTTGGACTCACAATCTTCACAATTTTTTTAAAACCAAGATTCCTACGCTCCCTTTCTAGAACAACCATTTGAAGAAAAATCTGAACGAGAAAAGAGTATAGAAATCTTGTGTGAGACCTCACAACAATTTTAAAAATCTTTTACCTAGTCTATTGATAGGTTAGAAACACAACTGAGTCAATTGACCAATATTCATAGGAATGAGGAAACTTTCTCTTATCAACCTTTGACTAATCCAAATATCTCTAACTCTATCGATCTAAATCAGGAATCATGTTATTTTGAAAACCAAGATTCAATTTCAACACACCCATTTGAACTTGACCAACTCAAAATTTTGAGAATCATATTGACATTTTATCAAGTTTTCTATTTTCTGAAATTGAACTTGAGTATGAATGTGATCTTGAACATCAAATTGATAATTCAATTCCACTTCTTGATTCAATGTTGACTCTGGTATCTTTACCTCACTTCAAACGTTTTCCCAAGTCAGCTTTGAATCCTGTGCCCATACATCGTGCAATTGAATTACCCATCTTTATGATTCACATCTGGAACTTGATCAATACATAACTTTTGAAAGTCTCATCGACAATTTGGCAAGTTCTCATTTTTATGAAATTGAACTCAATAAGAATGTTACACAGATTCTCAAATTTGTGATCTAGTTCAAATTTCTGAATCAATATTGACTCCTATTTTGTTGACCAACTTGAGCAACATTCTAAAGTCAGTTTTGATTCCCATACAAATCATTCTTGAACTTGAATCACCAATCTTATAAAGTCACATTCCATTGGGGAAATATAAATGTGGACTAGAGTTTCAACTTCTTGATTTGGACCCGATTCCTGAACCAATTTTGACTCCTGAACCTTTACTTGACTTCAGTCAAGTTCCAGAGTCGATATTAGCTCATGTACTTCTTAAGCCCAAATCAATCACCCATCATTTCACATTCCATTCTGGGACAAAGATGTTGATAAAAATGACTCTGAAATTATTTTGAAATTTTGAAAATTAGATGGGGTAAAATTCCTAATAAAAATCATCCATGTTTACATCATAATAATGAGTTATATTAGAGAGGTCTCTGGTGGGTTCCTGCGAACTCCAAGTAAACTTGATTGGGTCACATTTCGTGTACCAATCAGATCACCACCAGAACCACCACCGTGAGATGATTTTTTCTTCCCTCTCTTTTTTGTTTCATGCATACACACATTCACAATGCATTGAGGACAATGCATGAGATAAGTGTGGGGGAGAGTTTACTAATGTAGAGTTTTTTAGATTCTCTTTCTTTTTATCTTCTTTTAGGATATTCTTAGAATTTTTTCCCCTTTTGTATAGAATTTTTTTCTTTAAAAACATTTTTAAACAAGAGACAAAATTTTGATCTATTTTTAAGAAAATTAAGATGATCTTAGAAACTAAGAAAGCCTTAATTATGAATCTCAAACCTAGTCGAAATAATAGATCTTATTTAAAATTATAGGCTAAGTAAGATAAATTAGAAAGATAATTTTATCTTGAAATTTTTGCTTTAGATAATATGCACTTTACATTTACACATTTTTGGGATGAAAATAAAGACCTAAAATGCCATGAAGCAAAAGAAAAAAAAGAAAAAATATATATGAATAAAAAAATCACTTATTAAAGCTGAATAACCATGCCTCAAAAGAAACAAATAATCCCCCTAAGTTTTATGGCCTTGTTTACTTGACTCCTTAAGCCCAATGGATGTTTTCTCATTTGGTGCCCTAAGATCGTCTGATTTGAGAGTCATCGGCTAAAAGCTCACTACCCGGGTAAACTAGAAAGCCTAAAAAAATTAAGAATAAAAAAAGAAATATATATATATATATATATAGTTTGATGGTTAGAATTGAAATCCCAAAAATCTTCACTATCACAAAGTACATATTATCTAGTTTTATGAAGAAAAAATATTCACATTTAATTTTGAATTCTTATCTTAATTGAAAGCAAGATCTTGCATATAAACTAAGTTTAAAGAAGAATAATTTTGGTGGACTTATGAGCTTAGATCGCTTAAATTTTTGCAAAATATTTCGAAAACTTGTCTCTCTTTCAAAATACGTTTTTAAAACTCTAATTTTTATTTTCTTTCTTCATGGATTTTGTGGGTGTAATCTGCTGAAAATCTTCAGGAGACAAAACTCCTCCTCTAAGGGTAACCTAGAGGTTTAAAGGCTTGTTGCACATACTCAGTGCAATCGCGTCACCTGCAAAAGTGGTGTAATAATATTTGTAGTATAGTTTTTTTTTGTTTTGCTCGGGACGAGCAAAATATAAGTGTGGAGGTGTGAATAATCTAAAATTCTACATCATTATATCGCATTTCGCTACCGATTTATGAATAAAATAACGCTTCTCACCCATGTTTTGGTCTCTTTTGCAGATAATCAAGACTAGAAGGGTAAAGGGGTAATAAGAGCCTAATAAACTCATTTTAGGCTAATTAACTCTCATTTCTTAGAGGCCAAGTTAGAGAGCTTCTAAAAGATACATTGGATTCAGAAGTTGGGCGCGAACCTGACGAAAATTCAGATTCAAATACCCAAATTTGAGACCATACAAAAGCTTCTCGAGACCACAAGAAGACGTGGACAAAACTAGGGACGTGAGTCTCTAGTTTTGCCATGGATCTGCAAGGTTCCTTGCGGATCCGCAGCAATTTAGTGGTGGCACGCGTCGATCGACGCGTGACCTTATCTCGTCTTCTGAACCTCTTTCTGCATATAAATATCCCTACAGAAAGTCAGAAAACGGAGCAGAACAGAGAGTAGACTAGGTTTTCTCTTCTAGTTGTAGAGTAGAATTTTCTTCTTCTTTTCTTTTGTATTTCTTCTTTCTCTTTTAGGTTTTGTACTAGAGTGGAGTTGATTCTGGAGAGAGAGATATATATTGTTGTAATAGAGAGTGATACTCTATGTAAATGTGTCTCCTTTCTTATCTATTGTAATCTTCTCCATTTTCTTCATGATGCTTAGCTAGTTTTTCTTTTCATGGCAATCAACTACTAACCACTAACTAGTTAATCACTTACTTGATAATCTATATTAATCTAATAGCCTCTACAAGGCCTTACTCTTGCAAGAGTCATTGATGGCCCATGATGATAGATTCTAACATTCTAACATTCTAAGATCTAACTACTAACAAGCTAACTTGTTATGTCTTCTTTATTTCATACTCACCTCTATTTGGTTTTGATGATCTAATAGTAACTTGTACCTTATTTTGTGGAATGAATGTGTTTGAATGTGAAGAGCAATCTTATCTGCCATGCTTTGTAAAGTCAAGGACTAGTGATGACCAAGGATATATGCGCAACTATCACTAAGTGGTTAGCATGATTAGTAGAGTAATTAGTAGTTAGTAGCCATGAGTTTTCTTTCATAGTTTTTTTTTTCTTTTTTACTTTATTTTTAAAAATCAATTTCAAAACCGTTTTAATAATTTTTCTATCGTTATTTTCACCACCTTCTTTGGTTACATTGTTTTCATTTCTTCACCACAAAGTTCATCTTCTTTTCCATTTTATTTTTAAACTCACTTTATAAATCACTTCACCTTTATTTTCTTGTTTTGTTTTACAGATTCCACAACCACTTCTCTTTTATTTTCACATCGCCGTTTTCATCTCCTTGTCACCTTTCATTTTAAATTTCTTTTCTTTTTCTTTTACTCTTTTTTTGACAAAGAAGAATTTGTTAATATAACAAGTGAATAAGAACCGTTAATGTTTCTATCGTCTCCTATCCCTGTGAATTCGACCCGTTAAGCCAAACCTATAACGGAAATATCAAGAGAACATTACCATACATAATTTTACATTGATTTCAAAATACACGCGTTTTCAAATACTGAATTTATTACGGACCCGTGCCCTCGTCTTTGATTGCTGCTCCTCAGGCAGGCAACATCTGAAGGCGACTGATGCAATTGAATGCGGACGCCAAAAAGCTTTGGGTTTTTTTGGTTGCCATGAATTAATTTTCTTTTTTTTTTATTTGCGTGCACATAAAATAGAGATAAAAGGGAAAAGATAAAGATATACTTGAATTATCGCAAGTTCAACTATTTCTTTATATTATCTCTTGTTATATACTTATATTCTGTTGTTTGCTTTGTCCAACTTATGTTATCAACCAATTTGCTCTCTGTTCTCTGTGACTGTTTCAAAGTTCGCAATTAGCACGCAATTTGATCAAGTTTGTGCCGGACATTTTCCTGAATATAAAATAAAGGTATTTTGGTCTCATTTTTTTTAGCGGGCGATAGATTGCAGACACATGTTGAGCGGAGTTTTAATTACGAAATACAAAAAAGATTAAATTACTTCCGTTTTAAATTTTAATCACGAACACGATTGCAACTGAAAGCGCTCTACAATTGCGATTTTGTGAGAACTACGACTTCGATGCGATTGTGACTTTGTGGGAACTGCTCAGTCGCAGTCCTCATGGTCACTGTCTTTTTGTTGAGGACTGCTTATCATGATCGCAATTTATGAGCATTGCTACTCATAATAAGACTGCCTTCATGCTCGCACTCCTTATTATGAGAACTGCTACTTAAGTAAGGACTGATATTATAATCACAGTTCTTATTATGAGGACTGCCACCTTCTCTTCTCTCACTGTATGACTCCTTTCTAAACCCCTAACTCCCTCAAAATCGAAATCAGGTCATGATTCGTAGAATTTGAGTCACGTTCCTCACATTTCAGCATCATCATCATCTAGCACAAAACAAATCAAAAACTCATGGTCACAATTCTTTATTCGAAGATTTTGTGATAAATTCGAATGCAATAGTAATGATTGATATACAATCTAGATCTAAATATCACGTCGATTACAAACACAAACAAAACTCATCGCGAGAACGAACAAACGATATCTGTAAAAGATCGATCTAAAAATAATTAGTCCGGGGGCTCTGCCCTCGAGCCCCTGGGAGGGGGGCCCCCCCTCTGCCCCTGGAAGGGGGCACTCCTCCCCCTTCCAGCCCCTATGGCGACCTGATCGCGTAAGTCGATCCGCTAATTACTCCTCGTCGTGGTCTAAATTGAGAGAAAAGCAATGCAAGGAGCAATGTGGAAGGGTAAAAGATGGAATGAAAATATATAAAGAAGTGGTGGTTGGGAGGAATCAATTTATGCTAACGTGAATTAAGACTGAGACGAAAATAAAGTTTGTAATTGAAGTTTTCTCTAAGTTAATTAGCAATTGAAAAGAGAGGAGTTAATTTTCTATTTTATCAGTAAAAAATAAAATAAAATGAAAAATCATTTACTCTTATGAATTGACCCCTCTTTATCTGTCAACTTGGCCTGCTATCACCGTTTCCTTGCCCAATTGTGCGACCCCTGATCTTGATGATGGCTCCCCATGCCCCTCCTATATTATAAATTTGTGAACCAACTCTCTCTCTGCTAGTCAAAACTTCCATCATCTCATAACTAATCTGTTTCATAAATTGTTAGGTTTTGAATTTTACATAATATATCCTTCAGCTCATACTATTCATCAACAAAAAAAATTGCAAATATAAACTTTGTGAAGGCTATATATGATGATTTAAAAACAAAAACAATGAAATGCTCAGGGTTGGACTCAGAGCGGAAAATGCGCGAGAGAACCAGCCCGATCTCCACGCCCCTCCCCTCCTCCATTAACCAAGAAAAAGGGGAAAAAAAAAACCAAAAAAAAATGCTCAACTCTAGAGAGAGAGAGACAACAAAATCGCTAGAGAGACTCATTCCCCCATTTTGGTTGGCGGCCAAAATAAAAAATAAATAATAATAAAGAAAAAGAGGGAGAAAAAAGAGAGGAAAATCTATATCATCCTTGAGCGCCTGCATCATCATCTCCAATTCCTCTCTCTCTTCCCCCGCTCGCCGGTGTGCTTGTAGGTTCTTCTTCATGCCAAATCTCTAGCGAGCGAGAGAGAGGGGGTACCCAAAAAAAAAAAAATTCAATTTTTAAAGAAACAAAAAAAGAATGCAGAACAATTTCTTGACCTCAATCCGCAGCCTGAAGCTGATCGAAGGGTGCAAAGGGACCCCAGTCTACTCCATCTCCTCCTCCTCCTCCTCCTCCTCCGCCGGTGACCGCCCCAGCACCAGTGGCCTGCTCCCCAGCTTCTCTCTCCGCTCCAAAAACTCCTCCTCTCAAAACAACCGCAACCACCAACAGCAGCACCGCTGCCACTCGTCTTCGATCGTCCTTGACACCGTCCTCCCCTACGGCCTCCCTTCCGCCGACCACATCGACCCCCCCATCGACCCTTTCCTCCGCCCCATCGACCCCGTCTCCGCCTTCGCCGCCTCCTTCCGCTCCCTCGACAATGCCGACCCTTCAGCCCTCAACATCTGCGACCTCTACCTCGAGCAGCGGTCTCTGCTCCGATCCCTGTACGATTCGAAGCTGATGAGGCGATGCCTGCGCTCCGCCAGGATCCACGCCCCTGATGTCCACCACAAGGTCGTCCTCTCTGCCTGGCTCCGGTTCGAGAGGAGGGAGGACGAGCTGGCGGCGAGCGGGTCCAATCTGAACTGCTGCTCCGCCACTTCGCCGGCGCTGGAGTGCCCCAAGGCCGCCCTTCAGCCAGGGTACTCGCCGGACTCGCCCTTGGACCCGTGCCCGTGCCGGATGCCCAAGGACAAGCCGGCACTGGTTCCATCGATCTCGAGGGACGAGGAATTTGGTGAGGAGGCAGATGAGGATGAGAATGAGGAGGAAGAAGAAGAGGACGAGGAGGAGGATGAGGAGGAGGAAGAGGATGAGGAAGAGGATTTGTGGTTTTGCATTGGAGATGAGGAGGTGGCCTGCATCAGGCATCACATTGCGGCCCTCTCACAGCCATTGAATATGCTGTTGTATGGGGGGTTCGCTGAGTCAAGGAGGGAGAGGATCAATTTCACACAGAACAACATCTCGGTGAAGGGAATGAAAGCCATTGATGTGTTTAGCAGGACTGGGTCGCTGTCGGATTTCACACCCGAGACCGTTCTGGAGCTCCTTGGATTTGCCAATAGGTTTTGCTGTGAGGATTTGAAGGCCAAGTGCGATGCCAAGCTTGCCGGGTTGATTAGGAGTGTGGATGATGCTTCACTTCTTATTGAGTATGGGTTGCATGAGACCTCGCATCTTTTGGTTGCTGCTTGCTTGCAGGCATTCCTTAGAGAGCTACCGAAGTCTCTGAACGATCAGGAGACTGTGAAAGTTCTTTGTACGCCGGAGGGGAAGGTGAGGTTGGAGGCTTGCGGGCATGCTTCATTTGCCCTGTACTACTTCTTGAGCCAGGTGGCAATGGAGGAGGACATGAGGTCGATCACGACTGTAATGTTGTTGGAGAGATTGGGGGAATGTGCGGCGCCCGGGTGGCAAAAGCAGCTGGCTTTTCATCAGTTGGGTTGTGTGATGCTTGAGAGAGGTGAATACAAGGATTCCCGGAAGTTATTTGAGGAAGCTGTGGCCAATGGACATGTTTATTCGACTATAGGGATTGCGAGGGCTAAGTGCAAGAAGGGGCATAAGTACTCTGCCTACAAGCTCACCAGTAAACTCATTAGTGACTATAGTCCAGCTGGTTGGATGTACCAAGAACGGTCATTGTATTGTTCTGTTAAGGATAAGATGAAGGATTTGAACAATGCTACTGAATTGGATGCGACATTGTCCTATCCTTACAAGTATAGGGCAATTGCATTGGTAGAGGAAGATCAGCTAGGTTCAGCGGTTACTGAGATCAATAAGATTCTTGGCTTCAAGGTCTCAACAGATTGTTTGGAGCTCAGAGCTTGGTTCTATTTGGCTCTTCACAACTATGAGTTGGCGTTGCAAGATATAAGGGCGATCATGACATTGGATCCTGGGTACATGATATTCTTTGGAAAGGTTCATGGGGATCAGATGATTGAGATCCTTAAGCAGTATGTACTGCAGTGGGATATGGCTGATTGCTGGATGCAGCTTTATGATCGGTGGTCTGCGGTGGATGATGTTGGTTCGCTTGCTGTGGTGCATCAGATGTTGGCTAAAGAGCCTGGGAATAGTAGTTTAAGATTTCGCCAATCTCTTCTGCTATTAAGGTTAGTTTTTACATACAATAAAGAGCCTAGCATGTTGATATGGATGTTTATTGATGATTGCTATTGACGACAATTTTGCAACCTAGCATCATAATTGCTTGGGTAAAGGATTGTTGCTTTCATTTTTTCTTTATTGTTGGTTGCCTTGTAAGTCCAGTAAACATGTTAGGTTAATTTCAGGGTCTGTGGCCATCTTTTACTCGGTCATCTTGTGTAGTTTATTCTTCTTGTGCTGGCAGGGTCAGAAATATGGAGCAAGGTTCGAAGTATCGGCCGAGTCAGAGATGACTCGGCCAAGCCATCTCGGTCAAGTCATCTCCGACTCGGCGGGCGCCGCGACGAGACCGAGACCTAGACGATCTCTCTCTCTCTCTCTCTCTCGCGCTGGTTAGAGGGGGTAATAAGATAGTTGTTATTTTTATACTTTTTCTCTTGATATTTGCATATAAGCCCTCATATAAGCCCTCTTCATTTAATGTTTTAATAAACTACTTAGAACTTCTCTTAATATTTATCATCTTGTCTTTTGACTCTGATTTTAGAGAAAATAATTTTATGAAAGCTTTGATTGTTTTGGATATGCGATACATAAATATTAATGCCCATATTTTTTAGATTTCTTTTTTTCAAAATTTTTGGAGTTTTTATGTGGCGTTTTGTGCGTATCACCCGAGACCTATTCGAGCTTTTATGGGCTTCGAGTTTTGGCCGACTCGGCGCTGATTCGGCCTCGACTCGGTCGAGTCCCGATGCGACTCGGGTTGACTTGGCCGTTTCTGCCAAGTCAAGGCCGAGTTGGCCCCGAGTCGGTCAAAATTCGGGGCCAAGAGCAGCGAGTTAAAAAGGAAAAAATGAAAAAGAACCTACCGATCATCGTCGTCGTTGTCTTCCCCACTGTTGCCGTTGTCTTCCCTACCCGCCGCCGCCGCTGTTGTCTTCCTCGCCCGTTGTCGTCATCTTCCCTGCTGGCCTGATCGTCATTGTTTGTCACCCGATCTCTCTCTATCTCATCTCTCTCCCCCCTCTCACCCGATCTCTCTCTCTCTCTCTCTCTCTCTCTCTCTCTCTCTCTCTCGGATTAAAGGGGATAATAAGATAGTTGTTATTTTTATACTTTTTTCTGTTGATATTTGCATATAAGCCCTCTTCATTTAGTATTTTTATAAACTACTTAGAACTTTTATTAATATTTACCATCCTGTCTTTTGACTCCGACTTTAGAGAAAATAATTTTACCAAACTTTAATTGTTTTGGACATGCGATACATAAATAGTGATGTCTATATATATTTTTAAGATTTGTCGTGATTTTTTCAGAATTTTTTGAGTTTTTATATAACGTTTTGCGTGTATCGTCCGAGACCGATCCGAGACGCCGCGATTGATGTGTCCAGCACCCGCCGAGTCGGCAGCCGAGATCGCTACTTTGAACCATGATATGGAGTAACAAGGTGCACCCAAATGCATAGGATTTGCATAGCTAAGGATGTGATTTTGTGGTGGTGCTCAGAACCGGGCTAGGAATATATTAGTTGATAAAGTATATGTGAGGGCATAATTGACAACCAAGTGGTGAGTCAACTGAGACGATATAAATAGGTGCAATAAAGTGGTGGCAACTTTCTACTACAAGGAAGATGATATAGCTGGAAATGTTCGGTTTATTGAGTTTGGGAACTACTGAATTTCAGTAATTTGAATATTATATGTTCTTCTGTTTTAGTTTTTAATATTAAATGTAATCCTAAGTGAGTAAGGCTATACCAATTTTAAGTTAACATCATTAGATTTAAGGACCACCAATGATCTAGGATTTGGTACTAGATTAGATTTTTATTCAGATGTTTTAGGATTTGGTGGTTTCTGTAGCTTCCTATTTTTTTTTCCCTAGAGCTGCACAGCCATTTCTATTTTGCCTACAGTAACAAAATCTTTCCCTCTCTTGCTAAGCCACAGGAGAGATTTGGAAGACAGTTGCAGAGGAGCGAAAACTAGATGGAATTGAGAGAGTTCAAGTATTCCTTCCTTATCCATGTTCCAGCTTCTATCCTCCAAACGCTCCTATCTCATTCAAGTCAACTTTTATAAAGTCACTCTCGAATCAGTCCTTTACCTCTGAGTCTGATTTACGTTGTTGGGTCTAGATTAGTTGTCAAAGTCTAGTGTCTTTGGTGATTTCTTTTCTTTAATGGTTACTGATGTTTTAACATCTATGTTTTTAGCCCACTGCCTGCGTTAGAAGAGTTTTGTATTAAATGGTGGTGATCCAAGAGCAAGCAGTGAATGGCCTGAAAATGATAGAGTGGGGGAGTTTTTCTTCCATCTATGGGGACAGTGTTTTTCCAAATGGCGATAAACTCTAATCCAACATTAAGAACCTCGTTCAAGTTATACAGGATGAAGTAGCATAATATCATTAATGACAGAGCCTTAAAGAGATGAGTAATGGCACAATGCCAAATATGAATTTAGCATTTGCCAAAGCCTTAAAATAGATAAGTAACATGCTAACAGCACAATGCTAAATATCAAAGAATTGCCATTGATATGTTAGAGACACCTATATAAGTGTAGGATGTTCTGTATTTGACATGATGACTGCCATTATCAAGGCATGTTGCCCCAGCATTTCCAATATTTTTCATTGGTTCTATTGTTTTGCTTCTTCAAGCATGTAGTAGACTAGGATCCATTGAGGAAAAAAATGCATAATATTTTATTAGTCTTCTCTAGGAATTCTCGTTTCTAGTACTTATTTTCACCATTTTGCAAAAGTGAATAAATCTGCAAAGTTGGTGAACTTCCAAGATATTATCCTTCCCCTTCTGAATCCACTTTGGTAGAAGCCACCGAACTTGGTCTCTATATTGTAGTTGCAATTTACAGTACAACTCTTGAGTTGTAGGCTCATGGGCATAGTTATTTTTTGGCAACAAATAGGTTATGTTATTAGAGCCAAATAGTAAGTCTTGCACTTTATGTTTTTCACTTGTATGCGACTTGGTCTCTATATTTTACTTGCGATTTGCAGTACAACTTTTGAATGTTAGCCTCTTGGGCATAGTTCAGTAGTTTGGTAATGAAAAAGTAATGTAGTTGGAAGCCAAATAGTTAAGTTGCAGCTTGTAATTTTTTAGTTGCTAGCTTGCATGCAGGCGTGAGGTGGCACTCAATTTGCAGCACAGCTGTCCAATTGTAGCCTTCTAAGCATAGTTCAATCTTTGGTAACGAAAAAACTTATATCGTTAGAGCCAAATAGTTAAGTCTTGCACCTTATATGTTTCAGTTAACTTTGTCTCTATATGTTGGTACGAGTCATATGACTTGCTTTATATTTTACTTCCGGTTTGCAATAGAACTCTTGAATTGTACCTCTTAGGCATAGTTCAATACTTTGGTAATGGAAAAGACACATGTTGCTAGAGCAAATAATCACTCTTCCAGCTTATATCTGTCAGGTTTGTAATTGCATATATGTTGGTGTGATCTGGTCTCTATATTTTACTTGCGATGTGCAGTATCACTGTTGATGTTTAGCCTCGTAGACGTAGTTCAATATTTTAGTAATGTAAAAGTAATGCCGGTAAAGCCAAATATTGAAGTCTTGCACCTTATATTTTTTATGGCGATTGCATGCACGCAGGTACGTGTATGCCTGTGGATTTTCATATATGTTGGTGTATAAATGTGTATGTATGCTGGATAAATGCTGAAATTAGCACATCTCAATATAGTTTTTGTTTTAATTATAGACCTTGTTATGTCTGACCTAACACATTGCAAAATCGTGTCTTGTAATTTTGAAATTTAGGTTAAACTGCCAAAAAGCTGCAATGCATAGTCTGCGATTGGCTCGAAATCATTCACAACATGAATATGAAAGGCTTGTTTATGAGGGCTGGATTTTGTATGATACTGGTCATCGTAAAGAAGCACTAATCAAGGCGGAGGAGTCTATTGCTATCCAGAGGTCATTTGAAGCATTTTTTCTTAAAGCATATGCTCTAGCAGATGCAAATCTGGATCAGTCGTCTTCATCTTATGTCATCCAATTATTGGAGCAAGCTAATAACTGTGCTTCAGACAACCTTCGGAAAGGACAAGTAAGTATCTGGTGAGATGGCCTTCAGAAAAGATCTTTTTATTTGCTGGATGTCTATTATATTTACTTGCAGAAATACTATTATCCAGGCACACAATAATATGGGCAGTGTTTATGTGGACTGTGAAATGCTTGATGAAGCAGCAGAATGCTACACAAAAGCACTTGGCATAAAGCACACACGTGCTCATCAAGGTCTAGCACGGGTCTATTGTCTTAAGAATCAGAAGAAAGCTGCTTATGATGAGATGACAAAGCTGATTGAGAAAGCGAAGAATAATGCATCAGCGTATGAAAAACGTTCAGAATACTGTGAACGTGACATGGCGAAGAATGACCTTAACATGGCAACCAAGTTAGATCCACTAAGGACTTATCCTTACAGATACAGAGCAGCAGGTGAGTTTATTTATTGTTCAATCCTTGTTTTCCCTTAGATTCAAGGCAAAAAATGATGTCAATTACATATTTGAGTTCCTCACCGCCCATGCTTATAAATCAAATCTGAAAAGTATCTTTATCTAAGCTCTTTGGGCTAAATTATATTCTGTTTTTGTTCTTTGTAACATATACAACAATCCTTCCTCTAAAAAAACATATAGAACAATCCATCTACTATGTGCATATTTAATTGTGTAAATAAAATTTGATGGACTATATTCTATGTAAGAATGTGTGTTTGTGTACACGTGTGTGTGTGTGTGTGTCCTAAGTGTACAGCATGTCAACATACTTTCTTCTTTGTGCATTTGAAAAATTTGTTTATTGCTACTGTAGCCTGTAGGAACTTGTCTCTCCATATACCGCAGTGTTTAACGCAAATCTTGTTTGTTTATTTGGCATGTTGTGAAGCAAGTGTTAATCTGAGTAATTTTATCTGCAGTTATACGAAGTTGCGTGCCCTGACATTAATTGTTGCTGTATAAACTACTGATTCCCGAAATTTGTTTCTTCACCAGTTCTAATGGATAATGGCAAGGAGGAGGAAGCCATCACTGAGCTTTCGAGGGCAATAGCTTTCAAGCCAGATCTCCAGCTGCTTCATCTTCGCGCAGCTTTCTATGATTCGATGGGGAAAACGGAAGAAGCCCTACGAGACTGTGAAGCAGCACTTTGTCTCGATCCAAATCATTCAGATACCCTCGACCTCTACAACAGAGCTCGGAATCAAGCTTCTGACCAGCAGAGCTCAGAACCAGCTGACCAATAATGTTGTTTAGATACATCGAAAAATAGCAACTGACGATAATCACCAAAACAAAACAGAGATAGCCGAAGGCAATCGTCGCCGAAGGAAAGAAAGCAGTTTATGTATATATAGAATCCACACATTGTTACACGATTTTATTTATGATGTCCATTAGGCTGGACAAAATTGGAGCACAGGTGCTGTAAAGATTTGTATACATGAAATTCAGCATGATGAACTCCTGCAGCAGAACTTAATACCATTCTCTCTGAGGTCTCCCTGTGTAACTCTTTTTCCTCACTTTTCCCCTTTTTTTTTTTTTTTTTTTTGCGGTCTCATGATTTATTTATTTATTTTTGGAAAAATGTTTGTAAGTTAAAACAAAATTTTCTGTGGTAAATTGATGAGGCAGTGGCGATCAGTTTCCTCCATTTTCCCCTTTTTATAGTCGTACTCTCTTTGCTACAATTGCAAGTGAATGCAGAAAGTATTATCTGCAGTTGGAACTAGATAAACATCTCAAACTTCTCTTTTTCTAGTTGTTGAAATTAACCCAAAAAAAAGTGAATAAAAATTACAAAAAAGATTACAAACTACTCTTTTCTTAAAACCAAAGAAATCTCAGGTTGTATTCAGGTATTGAAAAATGGACATTACCATTTTCATTTAATCTCGACATTTGGAACAGCAGATTGTTTGTCAGATTGTTTTCCAAGCATAATAGTACCAAACGCATAAACGAAATCCAATCATCTTCTTTAAAAAATAAAATAAATGAAATCCCAGAATATATCAGACTTGGGCCGGCCAAATTCGATTAGGCCCGTTCGAAATCAAAATTCTCCATTTATTTAAACCGCCCACCTTTGTCCTCGAAATCCAACGAAGGCCCATCACCAAAAAGAATCTGCTCCCACCTGAACAAAAGAGCCCCAAATCGAGTGTGAGCGCCTCCGCTCGAAATCCTAGAAATCGGTCCCCTCTTCCTTTGATTCGCCGGAGGAGGAAAGAACTCGCGCTTCTCAGCAGATTTAAACCCTAAAGGTATCGATTTCGGACCTGATCTAGTTTTTTTTGCTCGTTTGTTTCTTTTCCGTATTAAGCTCAGTGGATTCTAGGGTTTTAGGGTTTCATTTGCTATTGATGTAATCTTTATTGGTTTTAGTGGATTAAACATCTTTTCTGCGGTGCTTACAGTTATTAAGTTAAGAATAGCGCTATTTTTTTTTTAAGCATCAACTTGGAACTATTAAAAAGTTATGATTTATAGATGAAATAACCGAGCATAGCAAAAAAACGTGAATCTTTTAACTCGGATGGTGAAGTGCAATTATCAGAAGTCTGCGAAATGTTTTTTTCCCCTGTCATTATGTATTGTCTCCAATATCTTTTTCTTTTAAATACTCTATTTTTATTACACCACGGATCTATTTTTCTTGGCTATGAATTTGAGTAACGAGGATACCTTTTGCTCTTGTTTAATAGCAAGAGATTTTACTTGTCACTATGATCTTAAGGTTTAATATTTGACCATATTTACTCAATATGTTAATCTTTTCTTTATATGGTTATCAAAACCGAGCGGAGCAAGATTTTCTCGCGTGACTCCTTCACAAACCCTGCTTGTCCATTTTCTTCAGGGGGAGAGAGAGAGAGAGAGCTCAACAACCACCGCCCATCAGCTGTCGCCGTCACTATCGCCGTCGTAACCCCTTCGATGACCACGCCCTCCTCTCTCGCCTCCCCCCTTCCTCCTCCTCAACCTTCTTCCAGCAAATCAAAATCCCTATCCCTCATCCCTCCAGCAAAGCAAACTCCCTTCCCCCTCTAGCTTCCTCCTCCTTCTTCGGCCATTGCCGTCGACCTCTCCGCTCGGTTTTCACCACCTTCTCGGTATACTAGTGTTATTATGTGTAAGTTGCGCTTTACACAATGCCATAACCCAAAAGATTTGGGGGTAAAGGCATTGTAGTAGTAGTAGTTGTTACTCTGTCATCTAGTTTGATTGTCATATCAAGTAGGGCTCTTATGTTACTCAGTTTTGTAATTTGATTCTGATGCGTAGTGGGATTCATACTATTCTTGACTTGTTTTATCATGTTTATACCACTATGTTTGTTGATGGTGAAACTTATTACTGACTTATAAAGGCTTTTTAGTACATGCATACTTTCTAAGTAACTGCTGGAACTTTGTTTTAGAATTTTCATATTTGAGATGTTGGAATGTATTTTTAACCATAATTAGGTTGTAATGAAGGTTGCCTTGTGTTTCTTTCTTTATTGTTCCTCAGTTATCAGGTAATTGTTATGTTGAAATGGAAATTAATATAAATTTATTTCTTTGGCATGAATTCAGATCCATGAGGCCCTCGTGGACTGTGGTTGATTATTGGAGGGGACCCATAGTTTAATGTATTTTTGATTTTTCCCGTTTTGTTAGAATGAACTAACTGTGGCTTAATGTCTGATATTACTATATTCTCTTTTGGGCAGAAAACAGGTCTTAATTACTTCTAGCAAATGCCATTTCTTTGATCAACTGTGTTCCATACTGATAGTAGTCTCAATAATGGTTTTCAGGTTAAGATTTCTGGTGCCATCATTATGGCAATGGAGTTTACCCCATTCCTATTATCTGCCCAATCTCCTGATGGACAGGTTCGGACAACTGCAGAGGAGACCCTGAAGCAGTTTCAAGAGCAGAATCTCCCCCACTTTCTACTCTCCCTTTCTGTGGAGTTGTCAAATGACCCAGAAACCTCCTGAGTCTCGAAGACTTACTGGTATCATCCTTAAGAACTCTTTAGATGGAAAGGACTCCATTAGAAAAGAAGAGCTAGCCCAGCGATGGGTCAGTGTTGATCCTTCTATCAAAGATCAAATCAAGGAATCTTTACTGCTGACCCTGGGGTCCTCTGTTTCTGAGGCAGGGCATACTTCATCACAAGTGATTGCCAAGGTTGCAAGCATTGAGATTCCGCGACGGGAATGGCAAAACCTGATTGGGCGGTTATTGTGCAACATGCAGCGACAAGGTGCTCCAGAATCATTGAAACAAGTGTTGTGCGCAGCGGGGAAAGTCGTCTTCGGGGAAGACGACACAAACACAACAACCACCACCCTCTGAGGAATCCACCCACCTGGCGGAGACTCGATGCAGCCGGAGAAACAACTAACACAACAAAACAACAACCAACAGAGAAAAGCAATCAACGCACAAATTTAACGAGGTTCGGCCAACATGCCTACGTCCTCGGGGTAAGGGGAGAGAGATCTTTATTGATTCAACAATCAATACAACTAATACATGAGAGAATTCTTGAGGGAGGTAAGGGTTACCAAGGATTCAAGGGATACAATACATGAGGCCTCTAGTCTCTATTTATAGCCACAGTCCCTGGATTTATGGAAACCTAGGTTGGATTCAATCCCAATCAGAAAAGGAATTCGAATCCTAAAAGGAAACTCCAGCCGCGTCTGTCGGTCGACCGGCCGGTCGACCGACCCATGCCCCGGTCGACCGGCCCGGTCGACCGCGCTTTCCTGAGAGCAGAGTCACTTCAGTCGGTCGACCGGGGTCAGTCGACCGCGCCTATCTGTGCACGCCCGTGCACGCCGGTCGACCGGCCTCCTCCACCGGTCGACCGAGATGTCGACTGGGAGCACAATTTGCCTGCTCCATGGCCGTTCCTCGTTTCTTTGTCGTCCGATCTCTGTGCTATCTTCTTCCATCTCCTCCATCTCTTCTATCGCCTCTCTCCCACAATTCTCCACCTCGGTGAAGATTTTTTAAATCTGAGCTGATCTCCAACGTACCTCAGTCTATCACCTGGCGAAATCGACACACGATCTCGGCTTGCGCGCACCGGACGAAATCGACACACGATCTCGGCGAAATCGACACACGATCTCGGCTTGGAATCTGTAGCTCAACTATCCACTAGAATGCACCACACATGCCTTCCCTACACTTCACCTTAGGAGAACTTTTATACATGCCGAACACCGAACGTGGCTCCTACTTCGCAACTTCACGACCTCACGAAGAACTCATCATGAGCCAACACTGACTCTCCAACTGACTAGCTCTATCTAGTCTACATCATGGTTCAAAGACTCGGCCGAGTCGGAGACGAGTCGGCCGAGTCGTATCCGTCTCGGCCCACTCCGAGACGAGTCCGAGTCACGAGTCGATCGACTCAACTCAGAGGAGACTGACTAGGCCGAGAATCGGAATTGACTCGGTCGATTCGGCATTATGATGATAATTTTGTGCCTCATCGCAATTCAATGTGAAAATAACTACATTAGCATGTATTTATGAATGTAGTTTGTTCAATTTACTATATTGTGCATGTATTTTGATATACTTCTACCGACGACGCGTGTATTTATACTTTCGCTTTATGTTTAGTGTGCTAGGTGATATATTTTGAACATGTGATACATGAATATGGATGTCTACATTTTTTAAAGATTTATCGTGATTTTTTCAGAATTTTTTAGCTTCTATGTAGCGTTTTGCGCGTATCGCCCGATACCGATCCGAGTCACCGAGACCGATCCGTCTCAGTGCCCGCCGAGTCGGCAGCCGAGGCCGCGACTGTGAACCATGGTCTACATGTCTTCAGCTGATGGTCCAACCAAGTCTGCGTAGAGCACACCGAACACCATTATCGACTTCAACTGGATGCACACAACTCCTTATGTAAGCTCAACATCTTCTCACCAGAAGATCAATCTGTTTATCGAGATCACAACACCTCACCTCTTCGTGAAGTCCAACTGGCCACAACACTTCACCTCTACGTGAAGTCTCTCCACCTCTACGTGAAGCTCCAATCGGCCACAACACTTCACCTCTACGTGAAGTCTCTCCACCTCTACGTGAAGCTCCAATCAACTTCTCGAGAACCCAACCAGCTTCATACGGGTTGCATCACCAAATGGCTGCGCCTTTACGGCTGCCTACGTACCTTGCTCAAAGGATCAAGCCAATCCGTAGTTCATTTGAAATGAGCTTCATCAAGCTCAAGCACTTGTATCTGTATTTGCAGCAGCGAACCTGTCTGGCTGAGTCATATGAACCTCCTCACGACCATCATAGAGAACAACGGCCTTCAACTTGAGCTTGTCGCGATCACAAGATTGAAATTCATGCTTCTTTATCTTTGTTCCAATGGCTGCAAACAACTCAACATCCTCAACAATGTCTTCACCTGTTCAGCATCAACCCTGGCTACATGATCTCCACCCGGTGTCACATCTAGTGAAGTCTTTTCTGATGCAGAACCAACTGGAGATGGTGGAGTAGCATCAACCTCCACTTGCTGCGATACTTCCTTGGTCTCCGTCCTCTCCACCTGCTGAGAGACGGTAGACTTCAACACTAAAGTCTCTTTAAATGTGACATGCCTACTCAACACGATCTTCTTATTTTCGGGGTCCCACAACCTATAGCCATTCCTTTTGACACCCAAAAACACAAACCTCTTTGCTCGCGGATTTACCTTGCCATTCTTGGCACTGAAGTAGGTCGGACTTCTAAATTCTCGCAGCAAATCATGATCTTGAGTAGCTTTCCCAGACCAAATTTTCAATGGAGCTTTACCTCCTATAGCAGTCGATCTATTCATGAGATGGCTAGCATACACAATCGCCTCAGCCCAAACGATTTGTCTAATCCTGCATTAGGCAACAACCACTGAACCTTCTCCAGTAAGGAACGGTTTACTTCCTTAGCCAACCCACTTATACCTTTTGTGAAGTGAGTACAAATACTATTGTTCTGGCCAAATCGTAAGAATTGGTACATGTCTCTTTCAACATTATCAAACTGTAGCTCCTTGATTTTCCTACCAATCTGCTTCTCCATTCTTCCTCTCCACTTCACCAATATATCTAGGACTTCACTCCTTTGTCTAATAGGATATATCCAACAATGCCTAGATAAACTATCAACAAAAATGACAAAGTACCTGTGACCTCCAAGCGATGCAGTCTTAGCAGGTCCCCAAACACTTACGTGAACACAATCAAGAAGACCTTCTGAGCGGTGAGTACTGGTGCTGAATTTCACCTTCTTCTTGTCTAGAGCGCTGTGTTCACCTCCCAAGTTGCAGGTAGCAGCACTTTCCATCGATCCCTTCTTTGCAGGAGCTCGCAAAGACCTTTCTCCTCCTTGTCTGACCTTTACCTGCCAGACCTTCTTGCAACCATCATCTGAAGCACTAGAAGTCTCCACCTGACTTGTAACCGTACTACCCTTCAAGTAGTAGAGATTGTCCCGGCAGACGCCCTTCATCATCACCATCGAGCTTTGATCATCATGAGAACACTATCTCGAACAGATATCTTCAGACCCAATGCTTCCAAAGCACCAACAGAGATAAGATTCCTTTTGAGTTGAGGTACATACCTCACCTCCTTTAATTCTTATACTATTCCATCTTCCATCTTGATACGGACTGTACCAATCCCTTCTATATTACACGGATGATCATCTCCCATGACCGTGTAACATCCATCCAGCTTCTCAAAGCTAGAAAATCAGGCCTTGTTCGGGCATACATGATAGGTGGTTCCGCTATCCAAGAGCCACTCAGCACTATCTGAGTTACAAATAGTAGGGGTAGTTACGGAGAGAGAGAATATCGATGAGTCCGAGTCTGATCCATCTGCCTGTGAGGTACTGTCATGAGTACTGACCACCTTTGCAAGATTTGCCTCAGTCTTAGACTCCATCTTCTTACCTTTGGTCTTTAGGTATTCAACTTTTCAGTGTTCTAGTTCCTTGCACAAGGCACACTGATTCTTCTTCAGATTTCTGAAGTTTGATCTGGATTTCGATCTCCCCCGATCATCTCTTTCCTTCCTATTGGAACTTCTGCCTCTTACCTCCAATACCTCTAATGTTGTGCTTCCCGAAAAAGACAGTCGGTCCTGTCTCCTTACTTCATAACTCACAAGTGCAGCAGACACCTCATCGTAGTTAAAAGATTGTCTACCATTGAGAAAAGTAAGAGTAAAGGCCTCATACTCTTCCCTAGGAAGAGAGTTCAAAAGAATTACCGCCTTATCCTCTTCACTAGTCTCCACATCCACATTAACCAGATCCGTAAGAAGCTTCGCGTATAGGTTCAACTGTTCGTTGACGAGTATCCTCTTTGCATCTGAAACCATAGAGCTTGCTCTTCAACTGCAATCGCGATTCTATGCTCTTCGTCAGATACTTCCTTTCCAGGATCTCCCACAGCTGCCTCGCAGATGTCTCATGCAACACCTGATACTTGATGTCTTGTGTCAGACAAGACCTGATCAAGCCACACGTCGAACGGTTCATCTTGTCCCAATCTTCTTCCGTCGTTGATGCGCGCTTCTTCTCCAACCGTAGAGCGTCTTCGAGTTTTGATGCCGTCAGTGCATCCATAACTTCACACCTCCACATACCAAAGTTGTTCGTCCCGTTGAACTTCACCACATCAATCCTTGGATGTGGATTCATCGATCTCACCGATGTACTTTCTCCACTCATCTTCTCAACTGATTCCTTCAAAGCAACGTGGAAACAAACGGAGTTAGATAAATAAACTAGATAAAGATCAGATCTTTACCTCCACGCGAAACTCTCGAAGAGTTTCCAAAGCAATCTACTCCACCAACTTGATTTCTCGAGCAATCTTCACACGTTGTTCAGAGATCGACACACGATCCCACAAACAGCCCAACTCTGATCCGAGATCGACACACGATCTCCGCCAATCAGCAACAGATGCCCTTGAATCAACATATGATCCCACGTCGAACTTGATTCTGATACCACTTGTTGTGCGCAGCGGGGAAAGTCGTCTTCGGGAAAGACGACACAAACACAACAACCACCACCCTCTGAGGAATCCACCCACCTGGCGGAGACTCGATGCAGCCGGAGAAACAACCAACGCAATAAAACAACAACCAACAGAGAAAAGCAATCAACGCACAAATTTAACGAGGTTCGACTAACGTGCCTACGTCCTCGGGGTAAGGGAGAGAGAGATCTTTATTGATTCAACAATCAATACAATTAATACATGAGAGAATTCTTGAGGGAGGCAAGGGTTACCAAGGGATTCAAGGGATACAATACATGAGGCCTCTAGCCTCTATTTATAGCCACAGAGTCCCTGGATTTATGGAAACGCAGGTTGGATTCAATCCCAATCAGAAAAGGAATTCGAATCCTAAAAGGAAACTCCAGTCGCGTCTGTCGGTCGACCGGCCGGTCGACCGACCCATGCCATGGTCGACCGGCCCAGTCGACCGCGCTTTCCCGAGAGCAGAGTCACTTCAGTCGATCGACTGGGGTCGGTCGACCGCGCCTACCTGTGCACGCCGGTCGACCGGGCCGGTCGACCGGCCTCCTCCACCGGTCGACCGAGACGTCGACCGGGAGCACAATTTGCTTGCTCCATGCGCCGTTCCTCGTTCCTTTGTCGTCCGATCTCTGTGCTATCTTCTTCCATCTCCTCCATCTCTTCTATCTCCTCTCTCCCACAACAAGCAACCTTGGAGACACTCGGGTGTGTATGTGAAGAAGTGTCCTATAAGGACTTGGAGCAAGATCAAGTGAATGCTGTTCTTACTGCTGTGGTGCAAGGCATGACTCAGCCAGAACACAGCTTTGAAGTCCGTTTGGCTGCTGTTAAATCGTTGTATAATGCCCTCGACTTTGCTCAGAGTAACTTTGAGAATGACAACGAGAGCAATTATATCATGAAGGTTGTGTGTGAAGCTGCTGTATCAAAAGAGGTCGAAATTAGACAAGCAGCTTTTGAGTGCCTTGTTTCCGTATCTTCTATGTACTATGAGATTCTAGAGCCTTACATGCAAACACTTTTCACTTTGACAGCTAATGCTGTAAAGGGATATGAGGAGCCTGTCGCCCTTCAAGCTCTTGAATTCTGGAGCTCTATTTGTGATGAAGAGATTGAAATACAGGAAGAATATGGTGGAGCTGATGCTGGGAGCTCTGTAGCAGCACATTCACGTTTTATTGAGAAGGCCCTTCCTTTGCTTGGACCAATGTTGCTAGAAACATTGCTGAAACAAGCGGAAGATCAGGACCAAGATGATGGAACGTCTATGGCTGGTGGAACCTGCCTTGGACTTGTTGCCAGAACTGCTGGGGATGCAATTGTGCCTCTTGTGATGCCCTTTGTGGAGAATAACATAACAAACCCGAGTGGCGGAACCGTGAGGCAGCAACTTTTGCATTTGGTTCCATTCTTGAAGGTCCGTCTGTGGAAAAGCTTGCACCACTTGTACATGCTGGGCTCGGATTTCAACTCGGTGCTATGAAAGATCAGAACAGCCATGTGAAGGACACTTCAGCGTGGATGCTTGGTAGGATATTTGAGATCCTGCATTGTTCAAACAACACTTGTCCAGTAATAAACCCTGAGAACCTTCCCAGCATCATATCTGTATTATTGGAGAGTATTAGTGATGCTCCTAATGTGGCTGAGAAGGATTGTGGAGCCATTTGTTATCTTGCTCATGGGTATGTACATGGACTGTTAGATTCTCATTCCTTACACCTTATCTTACCAATATTATTGCTGCTTTCCTCTTGGCAGCTGATCGTACAGATACCACTAGTTCCAGACTTCGGGCATCTGCTTATGAGACCTTGAATGAGATTGTCAGGTGTAGCAAAATGCCAGAGACATCAAACATGATAGGCCAGCTACTTCTTGAAGTCATGACCAGACTAAGCAAGACAATAGATATTCAAATTGTGTCATCAGATAACAGGGAGAAGCAAAGTGATCTGCAGGCATTGCTTTGTGGTGTTCTTCAAGTGATAATTCAGAAATTAAGTGGCCATGAAGAAACCAAAACTATAATACTACAGGCTGCTGATCGCATGATGGTTTTATTTCTCCAAGTTTTCACTTGCCGAATTTCCACTGTACATGAAGAAGCAATGCTCGTGATTGGAGCCCGTGCTTATGCTACCGGTGTGGAATTTGCTAAGTACGTGCCTGATTTCTACAAGTACCTAGATATGGGTTTACAGAATTTCGAGGAGTATCAAGTCTGCTCTATCTCAGTTGGTGTTGTTGGGGACATCTGTCGTGCGCTGGATGAGAAGGTTCTTCCTTTCTGTGATGGTATTATGACTAATCTTCTCAAGGACCTTTTGAGTCCCATGCTTAATCGATCTGTGAAACCTTCTATATTCTCGTGCTTTGGGGACATTGCCCTTGCAACTGGGGAGAATTTTGAGAAATATCTCCAGTTCGCAATGCCTATGCTACAAGGAGCTGCGGAGCATTGTGCTAGACTGGATGTTCTTGATGAAGAAGATTATGGCAATCAGCTCAGGCGTGGAATCTTTGAGGCTTACTCGGGTATACTCCAGGGTTTCAAAAGTTCAAAAGCTCACCTGATGAAGCCCTATGCGCACGCTCTTTTGCAGTTTACGGAGGCTGTTTTCAGGGACAATAATAGGTACATGATAATATACTCTTCTGTTTTTGAAGTGAACATTTTAACATTTCCCTAGTTGGAAATAATATCCCTTTTTGTGTTGGTATTGTTTTACACACTAAGTTTTACTAAATAATGAATGCAGGGATGAGGGAGTGACTAAAGCTGCAGTTGCTGTGATGGGGGACCTTGCTGATGCACTGGGGCCAAACACAAAGTTCTTATTCAAGGACTGCACTTTTCATGTCGACTTATTAGGTGAGTGTCTTCGGTCCGATGATGACCAGTTGAAGGAGACAGCCACTTGGACTCAGGGAATGATTGGGCGGGTTATGGTTTCATGAGGTGAAACCATTCTCGCAGTATTATATGTAGCTTCTGTTGTTAAAGCAATCAAAATTCAAAATGTTTTTTATTAGTCACAGGATTAGGTACGTATGTTGTTCCAACATCCTTTTCTGTTTTTGTGGGTCCTGTTCTAGAGTGGTATGGCGACTGCCATTTCAATAGCGGAGACAACTGGTTTTGAAAAACATAATTCAATCACCTGATTGTCTTATCTCTCTATAACCGTGCTCAATTTCCTTTGTTTTAAATAGTTGTCTTATCTTTCCACTGTTGTGTTCTCTATCATTTGTTGCTGAGTTTATGCTCTCGATGAGTTATTGAGTCTTTGTGCGATAAGCACCTGGATGTTTGAATGTGTATGTTGTAAAACAAATGTATTCTCTTTTGCGCTATTGTAAATATGCGACACAAGTGATACTGGAAGAATTTTCCTTTTGCTTGCATAGTTCATTTTTGGTAATGCCAACAAAAAAAATGTTGGCCCAATGGCCTTCCACTCTAGTTTTGATGATGATCAACACTCATGTAGTTATGTTTACTAATATTCTTGTGTTTCTAAGTTTCAGATCATTAACAGGATATTAGGTTGGTGATTAGCTTCAACAAGATGATTAGAAGCTATTCATGATGATTCCGGTGCCAAAGCTTAAAGATCATACCTTTGCACTTGGAGAATCACGGAGTTTTGGAGCAAGTCTACTTGAAGATGAAGATCGTCAAGAAGACTTAGGTATCTAGTTTAGAGTTTGTGTTTTAGATCCATATTTGTAAAGCTTAGTTTAGTTGATATGCTCAAGTGCACAAAACACACACGTTTTATGATTTGATTTTGGTTTTCATGAATAGTTGATCAAAACAAGTTTACATATGTTATATGTATATTAGATATGGTCTAGATATACATACATGATTTAACTTGGTAAACAAACTTATTTTGATATCCCTATTCATGTTTTGGAAAAATCAAGTTTGACAAAATACAAGTTTTGTTTTTGATAAAATTTGCAAGACACAAAAATGAATTGATATGTTGTTTTATTGTCTTGAATTTTTATCACATGTTTATGTTTTAACATAAAATGATAAAACAAGTTTTATGGAATTTTCAGAAATGATAAAAGATTTTTATAAAATATTTTTTCCCATAATTTCTGACCTTGTTTTTGTGCTGACAGGCTGGTCGGTCGACCGTGCCGGTCGACCGCACCAAAGGGCCGGTCGACCGACGTGCACAGACGTGCACGTCTGTTAGGCACAGAGCCGGTCGACCGGACCGGTCGACCGAGCTGAGAGCTCTGCTCTCGGGTTTTATCGGTCGACCGGGCCGGTCGACCGCTGTTGCCCAACGGTCACAATTTTGACCGTTGGCGGTCGACCGGACCGGTCGACCGGCAGTCTGTCAGACTGCCAACTCAGCCTAACGGCTAGTTTTGTATAGGGGCTATATATACCCCATTTCTCCATTGTTTTGGCTAAGATTTTTAGAGCTAAAAATTCCAGACTTTCTCTAGTGTTTAAAAGAGTTTTAAAAGGGTTTTTTTTAAGCCAAAAAGATTTCATCTTATTTGTTTTTGGGTTTTTGGAAAATCAAAGAAAGCTAGGGTTTTGGGATTTTGATTTGGTATTTCATTTTCTATCATATACAAGAGATTTCCCAAGTAGTTTTTCTTTGTTGCTTGTTTCCAAAAACACTTGTTTTCCACACTTGAGCTATCTTCTATCCTAAACTATTAGGATCTTGTTTTTGTGGAAAAAGATAAGAGAAAAAGAGAAAAGAGAGTGTTTGAGGTTGTTGTTGTAAACCTCTAAGTTGTACACCCTTATTCTTGTTGTATCCCTCTTCGGTAGAGGTGATCGGGTGATTGGTTTGTGAGCCTCTTAGGTAGAGGTGTTTGTTGTAGTTGGCTACGGGCCGTATCCCTCTTCGGTAGAGGTGGATTGTTGGTTGTTGGCCTCGGTGGAGGTTTTTGGTTGAGAGAGGAGTTCGGTACTCCTAGAGTTGTAAGAAATCCTCTTTGGTAGAGGTTCCCTCGGTGGGAGTTGAGATAGTGGAAATCCTACACGGTGGTGTAGGCGGGGATGTAGAGCAAGGTGCTCGAACCTCGAAACAAATCTCGGTATTTGCGATTGCTCCCATTGTCTCTCTAACTCTCTCTCATTTACTTTGTGCAAAGCATCATACTTCATATCATCATATCATATTTGCTTGTGTTGAGCATAATTCATATTGCCATATCTTATTGCTTGTGTTGCCTTGCATTATTTCATATTGCTATATCCTTGATTGCTTGGCTTGATTGTGTGTGCACATTGCTTGGATTGCTTGTGTGTGTGTGCCTAACTTATACTCATCCAACAAGAGCTTCACATAGCACCTCAACCCATTTAAAGGGGAATCAAGGGGAGTTAGTTCAGAGCCTCGCAAGGGGAATTCGGCTACACTTGTTGTATTGTATTAGTTTGTGCATAATTTGCATTAGCTTCCGTCATTAGCGCACTTAGTTTTGCATTTAGTTTATTAGATTAGCACTTACACCTATTCACCCCCCCTCTAGGTGTTTTTCAATTGGTATCAGAGCTAGTGCTCTTGATACTTAGGCTTAACATCCTAGGAGTTAGATCCTTTGATTGCTAATCTTATTTGCATTTGTTTGCTTGTTTGCATACATATAGTTTACCATGGACTTCATGACCCCACCTAGCTATGATCCTTCCAACATTGATATTTGGAAGTATAGGATGTCCATGTACCTAAAGACCCTAGGTTTGCATGTCTTCCTTGCCGCCACCAAGAGATGTTATCTTGGTGATTGCAATCATATAGGGGCCAATGCACAAGCCCTAGAGGCTATTAGAAGCACTTTATCAAAAGAATATCTTTTACGTGTTTCTAATCTTGATTCCGCTTTTGCAGTGTGGAACAAGTTGACAACAACCACCACCTCCAAGCTTCAAGTCCAAATCCAAGAAGAGGAATCTAGTGGAGAATCCAACTCTATATGCTACATGGTCCAAGGGAATGACTCCCTTGAGGTACAATCGGAAACTCAACTAGATAGTAATGATTGTGCTAGTTCTTCAAATGATTTTGTTGATCCCCATGCTTTAAATGAAGAACTATCTATTGTTTGTGAAAAACTAATAGAAAAATATAACTTGTTGAAAAAGAAGAGTCTAGGCATTAATAATGAAAATAAAAATTTGATTGCTAGACTTGATGTTGTTTTGCAAGAGAAAGAGGAGATTGCTAATGAAAGGGATTCATTAAAATCTCAACTTGGTCTTGCACTTAAAGAAAATGAGTTTTTGAAAAATAAAAATGATTGCCATGTTCTTTTGAAGAAAAATGAAAACTTGTCTTCAAAATTGATTTTGTTTTAAAAGAGAATGTTGATTTGAAAAATAAAATTATTTCTATTTCAAATGATTTAGATGTGTGTTTAAAGAAAAACATTGTTTTGCAAAATAAGATGGATGCACATGTTTGCCATGCTAGTGTAGCTTCTTCATCTAGTCTACCTAATGCATGTACCTCTTCTTCTAGGATCAATGATGATATTTGTATGTTAAAGAAGAGAGTAGATTGTTTGGGCTCCACTATGAGCCAATGTGCCATGAACCACACACGGTTGAAAACCTTGGTTCGAAAGAAACAAGTTCCATCCTTTATGCATGCACACCCATCACGGCATACACATGCTCCTCACGGACACACCCATCACCATATGTATGCTCATGTGTACACATGTACACATTGTGGTCGAAAAGGCCATCTTGCTAAATTCTGCTATGATCGTTTACATGTTTCAAATTTAGCAAAGAAATTTGTTTGGGTTAGAGAAGGGACTAACCCCCATGGACCCAACAAGATGTGGGTACCAAAGACCACCCCTCCAATTTTTAATGTAGGTGTGGGCTCTCACATGACGTGAGAGTGATGACACCTTGGAGTGGATGCGTTCCGGACTTAAAGGAAATCTATTGGATGCATCACTTTCAAGGGAAGAGATGGTGGAGAGGACCACCAAGTTTTGGAGACATGGAGGTTGCCTTCTAGGTTTTGGTAACAATTCCTAACTCCTTATTATTTGTTTACACGCTTTATATTTCATCTTTGATTATAGCATGTTTCATTGTCTATGGATTAGTATGTTCATTCCATGTTTATTAGATCCTTGACATACATGTATAGTATTTGAGACACACATGCTTATTTGATTCACACTTAGTGTTCTCACTTATGTTTAAGCTATAATGTACATCATGAATCTAATACATGTGAATTTACATAGTAGTCATGTTTTAGGTTTATCATGATGATTTTCATATTTGTTTTGATGCTTCTTGTTAAGATTACTTGTTTAGATGTTAGTTTTCATTAAGACTAGGAATTATACTTGTACATATAATGGGCCACAAATAAATCTATATATGTTTGGACTTGATTGCTTATTTGAACCCATTAGATGTGCTAGTATAGTCTAGTTTTGATGATTCATACATTTTAAACTTGTATTCCTATTTTTGGATTTGTTTTATGTGTATAAGTTTTCAATTCATGTATATGTGTATTTTGCCAAACCTTAAGATATACATGTATACCCCTTGAGTCATTTGCCCTTCATGCAAATCTATATTATAGACTCAAATTGTGTTTAGGGATATGTATGTATACTTCATGTTTGACAATTCATACATATACCTTGAAATGAAATTTGTTGTGATGAAAATTTAGTTTTTCATGTTTCATGTATTTATGTTTAACTTCATGTATATGTCTATCTAGTTCAAACTAATCTTATACATTTACATCTTTTTGAGCCACGTGCCTTAATGCATATATCTTGTGGACTCTTTATGTTGTGGATATGTATGTATACTTTAGTTTGTATTAGACATACATATGCCTTGAAGATTAGATAGTTTTGATGATTTTTCATGTTTTTGATGGAATTATGTTTTAAGGAATAATTGAGCTTAATGAAATATTTTTCATGATTATGATCTTCACATATTATTTGTACACTCATATCTATTGCTCATGTTTTGTTTCTCATGAGTTATGCTTTATTGGTTAGAGTGATGATTATCATGTGAATTTCATTTTGTTTTATTCCTTGCTTGAAGGATTTCGTGCTAGTTAACAAGTTTTTCATTTAACTAGTTGCGGTGTTCTTCATTTTGGTAGTGATTTTCAAACTAAACCTAATTTTCAAATCTATTTTTGAAAACCCCTACCTTCCAACGGCGGTAGGATGGGAGATCATGTTCATGTATGCCCTAAATTGAAAATCTTTAAAACTTGAATTATGATTGGGTGGTAGATAATATGATGTATACACTTGAACTTATTGTTATGTCAATTGGTATCATTGAACTCTTTCAATTGGTATCATTTTGATCTTCTTGTATACTCATATATGTTTTGTATGTATGTATGCTTTAAATTCCAAGTATATCAATTTCTATTGGTATCTATCTTTCATACATATATATGTTTGTGTTTATGCTAGTGCTTGAGTTTCAATTTTGTTTAAATTGATTACTTTTAAATTGGTATCAAGACTATGCATGACTTTAGTTTGTATTTCATAAAGGGGGAGAAAATTTGATCTTGTATTTCAATTGGTATTTGATTCCTACTCCCACACTTTATGACTTTAAAGATGAATTTTAAAGACTTTCAAATTTGTTTATATTTTTTTTAAAAATGAAATATATTTTTACAATTGGTATCATATTTGAGAAATTCAAAATTTGTTATGTTGTTTTACAAATTGGCAATTTGTTGTGTTTAACTTCAATTAGTTTCAATATTCATGTTTTAGATATTCAAGATTTATGTTTAATTTCAATTGGTATCGATTGTTTTCATGATGATGATTTTCAATTGATATCTCAAAATTTTGTTTAAAGAAAATACACAAAAGTTTTGATTTGTATTTCCTATATGCAAGGAGAGCTTAACATCTCTCTTACATATGGATTCATGTTGAGTATATTATAAATTGAGGAGCTTGACAACTCTTCTTTATATGATATACGTGTGTAGGGGGAGCTTCACATCTCCTCTTATGCATTACATAATATGTGTTATGTGAATTGGGGCTTGTCATCCCTTCTTCATGTAATGCATATGTGTAGGGAAGCTAACTTAACGTCTTCCTCTTCATGAATGTATATAGCATATAACATATATTGATTCTTGTTTATTGGTATCAAGATGCTTCATTGACATATTTTTTAATTGATATCATGTTTGTAGTCACCCCTTATTGATTTTGTTTTTTTGTTTTAGACAAAAAGGAGGAGAACATTGTTTGCATTGTTTTGATTGACAAAAAGGGGGAGAAAGATTTTTACCCCTCATTTATCTATGGTTTTGATTGTTTACCCTTTGTTGATGATTGACAAAAAGGGGGAGAAAGATTTTGAGTTGTTTAGTTTTTATATATGCTTCTTTATGTTTTTGAATATATTGAGTTCATGCATAAACAAATAGACACTAAGATATGATAAATATGTATGTCTCTTGTTTAGAATCATAAGCTTTCATTGCATATTTATTTATTCATTTGTTATGCATGAGTTAAGGGGGAGCTTCCTTGAAGCTTATCTTTAATCCATGCATATATAACTCCATGAGTTTTGTCATCATCAAAAAGGGGGAGATTGTTGGCCCAATGGCCTTCCACTCTAGTTTTGATGATGATCAACACTCATGTAGTTATGTTTACTAATATTCTTGTGTTTCTAAGTTTCAGATCATTAACAGGATATTAGGTTGGTGATTAGCTTCAACAAGATGATTAGAAGCTATTCATGATGATTCCGGTGCCAAAGCTTAAAGATCATACCTTTGCACTTGGAGAATCACGGAGTTTTGGAGCAAGTCTACTTGAAGATGAAGATCGTCAAGAAGACTTAGGTATCTAGTTTAGAGTTTGTGTTTTAGATCCATATTTGTAAAGCTTAGTTTAGTTGATATGCTCAAGTGCACAAAACACACACGTTTTATGATTTGATTTTTGGTTTTCATGAATAGTTGATCAAAACAAGTTTACATATGTTATATGTATATTAGATATGGTCTAGATATACATACATGATTTAACTTGGTAAACAAACTTATTTTGATATCCCTATTCATGTTTTGGAAAAATCAAGTTTGACAAAATACAAGTTTTGTTTTTGATAAAATTTGCAAGACACAAAAATGAATTGATATGTTGTTTTATTGTCTTGAAATTTTTATCACATGTTTATGTTTTAACATAAAATGATAAAACAAGTTTTATGGAATTTTCAGAAATGATAAAAGATTTTTATAAAATATTTTTTCCCATAATTTCTGACCTTGTTTTTGTGCTGACAGGCTGGTCGGTCGACCGTGCCGGTCGACCGCACCAAAGGGCCGGTCGACCGTTCCGGTCGACCGACGTGCACAGACGTGCACGTCTGTTAGGCACAGAGCCGGTCGACCGGACCGGTCAACCGAGCTGAGAGCTCTGCTCTCGGGTTTTATCGGTCGACCGGGCCGGTCGACCGCTGTTGCCCAACGGTCACAATTTTGACCGTTGGCGGTCGACCGGACCGGTCGACCGGCAGTCTGTCAGACTGCCAACTCAGCCTAACGGTTAGTTTTGTATAGGGGCTATATATACCCCATTTCTCCATTGTTTTGGCTAAGTGTAACGCCCCGATTCCACGGATACGGGGACGTCACTGCAACGTATATACGTAAGTCCGAAGTACCTTCCCGTATATACGCTAAGCATCAGTACAGACAAGAATCAGAGTACGGAAGCAAATGGTGCATTATACATTCCAACACATATATACAATTACAGAATTATCACCAGAAGTGATCCAATATTAACAATAATATTATATCACTGATGCGCAAATGCGGGAATACAAAAGATATACATGTATGGACAACATAAAAGATACATGTATATGAACAGTACAAAAGAGTGCTCACGAGGTAACTGGAGAGACCACGCTACCGCTGCGCCACTCTGAGCAGCAACAGGGAGAAATCCATACGCTTCGGGCTCCAGGACCTAGACATGAGAATCCAGGGGAGTCAGTGAAACTCCCCAGGCGAGTATGATATGATGCCAGGTGGCGAGCCAGGATGAGTACAAGTGTCAAGTACCGAAGACAGGAGGGTTAGAACACAAGTGAAATATATATGAACAAGTATAACATAATATCCATAAAACAGGAAATCCAAGGTAAAGCTGATCATAAGCAAAAGTGATTGTATGCGCTTAAGTCACGGTCCCATGAGACTAATACATCGAAGGAATAATCCAAACAAGGAAACCCTCATCTATATACCTTTATCTCATGCCACAGAAATCCAAGCGTATAGAATCAGAGTTGCAAATCATATGAAAGTCAAACAGGAATACAAAACGGGAATCATGACATGCATAGCAAGTGTAACAGGAATCAATAACTGGAATCTATTATTATTATTACTTGTCTGACCCATATATCTAGGTATGTGACCTGGTGTACGGCCAACCCACATACATCCATATATAAGCAAGCCAAGGGTTGTTAACGGAAGCCGATGGAGAACTGATAACACTTCTTATAGTAGTTTCCATTCACCTGGAAACAGTTTTGGAGGTCAAAAATCCCCCTATTCAGTAAACAGATTCACTACCGCCAGTATATATATATATACACATATATATACTTATATTACACCTACTATAAGCAAGGTATCATTCCGGCATCCATCACTTCCTCCCATACCCATACAAGTTGTCCTTTTTATAGCTTATTAGGTAATTATCAATTTACGGGGAAAATAGGAAATGGACATGATCAGGAATCAGGAGTACATAAACAATATATAGTCAGGTCACTGCATGTAAAGCAGGAAAACAAGTCACTGATCATGACACAAAATCATAAGTCAAGGTCCCCGTAAAGATGATAATCACAAGTCAAGTATATCATGCTGGGTATAAAGTGATAGCATGATAGAGTGATGATATATAACAAGTAACCAATCATAACAAGAGATGGATAATAATCAGGTAGCAAGTTACGTCAAGAGATTGATAATAGTCTGGGTAAGTCAGGTCATACCAATAGGGTCTTGCCAAATAGTAGCATGGCAGGTGGTCAGGTGATAACACACTAGATGGTCAGGTGATATACATGTGTTAAAAGGAAGCATGCCACTGACTAGTCTGAAGTAATGGTATGGCAAGTGGTAACATAAAAGCAATGACCCAAAGTCCAACAAGTCCAACGACCACGAAGGGTCGGCCACGCATAGTATAAAGCAATAAAAGATATAAAGCATGAAATACAATACATGAAGACTAGAACGAGAATACTATCATAATCAATGGAGTGAGGAGCAAGAGGGTAGCGAGTGAGAACACTCGCCTGAACCACCAATATACCGAAATATCCGAAATCCACGGAAGCTCGGGATGCGCCATAACCTGTGATATAAATATGTAGAGTGAAGATGAGAGAGAAAGAATGGAAGATAATGTGTGTCAAGAGATAAGTCAAGTGATACCTAGAGGTAATGTAAGTCTAGAGGGTAAGGTTCAGTTTCAAGAAGGGAATCAATTATAACAGATAGGCAAGGTTAGTCGTCTAGGTGGAATAGGTGGTCGACTAATAAAGAAGTTGGTCGACTAGGAGAAATGGGGTAGTCGACTAATAGTGGTCCTAAGTTGTCTAACAGTCAGGTCAAGTTGACTAAAACTGGGTTCTAGAGAGTTAGGATTTTTCCACAGGAGAAGCAGATTTTGGCCCAAAACAGACTAACGGTCGACTGGGGTCAATGGCCGGTCGACCGGTACACTAACAGTGCCAGGACGGTCGCCTGTCGGTCGACTGCCGGTCGACCGAAAATACAGGTCGGTCGAGTGATCGGTCGACTGACGGTCGACCGATACAAGGCCGTGAGCTCCAGGTTTGGTCGGTCGACTTCCGGTCGACTGCCGGTCGACCGGACTAATTCCAACGTGCACGCTGTGCACGTCGGTCGACTGCCGGTCGACTGTCGGTCGACCGGACTACTGAAAACTGCTGCTGTTGGTCTAAAAATCAGATTTTTGTGTGGTTGTGTTTGGTGATCTAAAATATGATTTTGATGGCATAATTGAACATGATATGTGAACTTAAGCATGCTAAGAAATAACCAAGTCTTGGTGATTGAAATTACTCACCAAAAGGCACCAAGTGATGGAGGTTGATGAAAGGTGGAGTCTTTTGGTGTTGTTGACCTTGTGGTGGTGGTTTCCATGGTGATGAAGGAAGAAGAAGATGAAGCTAGGTTGGAGAAGTGGTGGTGGTTGCCTTGGTGGAGATGAAGGAGATGGAGGTGGTGAAAGCTAGGGTTTGGCTTTTGGTGAAGAGAAATGAAAGAAAGGGATTGAAATGAAAAGGAAATGTATATATAGGATTTGGATTTTGTAAAGGGAGTTGCAATTAAATAAATAAGAGGGGTTTAATTGCAAAGTGGGGAGTGAGGTGTTTCTCTTGGCCAATGGTGGCTTGCCAAGTGAGGGGGTGAGGTGGAGGTTTATGTGGTGGAGAATTGGTGGAAGTGTGTGGAGGAAAATGGAAGCTTAGGGAGGAAGAAAAGAATAAAGGAAAAGGAAAAATGGAAAAGAATTGATAAAGAGAAGATATTTCTCTTGGAAAGGAATATAAAAATAATGAAAGTGGCGGATTCCCGGGATTCAGTTGCAGATATGGAAATCTTTCGGGAAAATACCGGAATCGTCCGAAATTCAAGTATCTCGGAACGACCCGAAATAAACATCAAAAATCCATAATATTATATTAAGAATAATAGTGAAATCCTTTTTAAGAAATACTTTATAGTTTTAAAACTAAAAATCCCGGAATCAGTTACCTACCGACTCCGAAGGAATTTTCATAAAATCATAAAATCCTCAGAAAAAGAATGTAGGTAGAAAATGTGATTCTAAGAATTAAAGTCTAAAGGACCATCATGAAATTCCTAGCTGTGTGTGAATTAAAAATCCTGGAATCGGTTATCTACTGACTCCGGTGGAATATCCATAAATTCGTAAAATCTTTAGAAAAAGGATTTAGGTAGGAAATATTACTCTAAGAAGAATCGTCTAAAGACTCTTCGAGAAATTCCAAGTGGTTTGTGAATTAAAAATCCGGGAAGCGGTCAGCGACACTGGCCGACACCGGTTTTGAAGACTTTCATTTTAATTCCAGAAAAATCTAGAAAATCATAGAAAATATATAATATTGGAAAATGATATTTAAAACTAAAATTGGTCAATTCTAATTATCAGAATGTCTAAATCGAGTAATACTCTAGGATCGGGCCTTCGGTTCAGACTAGGGCTGACTCCGAATCCACGAACCCAAATCCAAGACAAAACAGTCATATAAGGAATTCGTAAAGCAAAACAAATACAGGAAACAAATCGAAAAATACGATCGGAAAATCTGAATACGCAACTAAGTACGTATTCCGGGAACGGGGTATTACAATCCACCCACCTTACAAAAAATTGCGTCCTCGCAATTTCGTTAAGGGGTAAATTGAATACAAAGGGGACAAGGGCTGGAATTTATACCAATTAAGATATGAAGCACTATAGGTAGGGCTCTCAAGTCAACTGAATAATAATCATACTCTGCATTTCTGGCTGATGATGTCGTGGCTGTGTAATAAATCTTTAGAATAATGCTGAATAATACTGATGATGTCGTGGCTGTGAAATAAAGAAAACCCCGAAAATCCTGAGCATAATAAAGAAGACCGATAATTAAGAATCCGACTGCTGTCCTCTGAAAGATAGCCAGATCAAGATCGATCTGGAGAATACCAAGCTTCATAGAATTGGCCGAAGAGATCACATAAGAGCTTCATTCTGAACCAGCCACTACCTCTCTAGTCTAGTCATATCTTAAAATAGTATAAGGCTTCATAAAACCAAAACAGGGAAGGGATATGGAAAGGATTTAGGAATCAAAGGAAAGATAGTCAAGGAGGGATTTGAAATCAAAGGAAAGATAGTCAAGAAATAGATAACTCTGCACTTGTAGTTGGAATGTATAACCAAGACTCATGTATTCCAGTTGCAAATTTCATTACCATTAATTTGCCCTCTGGACGTACTGAGGAAGTTAGAGCCTAGGCTCTGATACCAACCTGTAACGCCCCGATTCCACGGATACGGGGACGTCACTGCAACGTATATACGTAAGTCCGAAGTACCTTCCCGTATATACGCTAAGCATCAGTACAGACAAGAATCAGAGTACGGAAGCAAATGGTGCATTATACATTCCAACACATATATACAATTACAGAATTATCACCAGAAGTGATCCAATATTAACAATAATATTATATCACTGATGCGCAAATGCGGGAATACAAAAGATATACATGTATGGACAACATAAAAGATACATGTATATGAACAGTACAAAAGAGTGCTCACGAGGTAACTGGAGAGACCACGCTACCGCTGCGCCACTCTGAGCAGCAACAGGGAGAAATCCATACGCTCCGGGCTCCAGGACCTGGACATGAGAATCCAGGGGAGTCAGTGAAACTCCCCAGGCGAGTATGATATGATGCCAGGTGGCGAGCCAGGATGAGTACAAGTGTCAAGTACCGAAGACAGGAGGGTTAGAACACAAGTGAAATATATATGAACAAGTATAACATAATATCCATAAAACAGGAAATCCAAGGTAAAGCTGATCATAAGCAAAAGTGATTGTATGCGCTTAAGTCACGGTCCCATGAGACTAATACATCGAAGGAATAATCCAAACAAGGAAACCCTCATCTATATACCTTTATCTCATGCCACAGAAATCCAAGCGTATAGAATCAGAGTTGCAAATCATATGAAAGTCAAACAGGAATACAAAACGGGAATCATGACATGCATAGCAAGTGTAACAGGAATCAATAACTGGAATCTATTATTATTATTACTTGTCTGACCCATATATCTAGGTATGTGACCTGGTGTACGGCCAACCCACATACATCCATATATAAGCAAGCCAAGGGTTGTTAACAGAAGCCGATGGAGAACTGATAACACTTCTTATAGTAGTTTCCATTCACCTGGAAACAGTTTTGGAGGTCAAAAATCCCCCTATTCAGTAAACAGATTCACTACCGCCAGTATATATATATATACATATATATATATACATATATATATATACTTATATTACACCTACTATAAGCAAGGTATCATTCCGGCATCCATCACTTCCTCCCATACCCATACAAGTTGTCCTTTTTATAGCTTATTAGGTAATTATCAATTTACGGGGAAAATAGGAAATGGACATGATCAGGAATCAGGAGTACATAAACAATATATAGTCAGGTCACTGCATGTAAAGCAGGAAAACAAGTCACTGATCATGACACAAAATCATAAGTCAAGGTCCCCGTAAAGATGATAATCACAAGTCAAGTATATCATGCTGGGTATAAAGTGATAGCATGATAGAGTGATGATATATAACAAGTAACCAATCATAACAAGAGATGGATAATAATCAGGTAGCAAGTTTCGTCAAGAGATTGATAATAGTCTGGGTAAGTCAGGTCATACCAATAGGGTCTTGCCAAATAGTAGCATGGCAGGTGGTCAGGTGATAACACACTAGATGGTCAGGTGATATACATGTGTTAAAAGGAAGCATGCCACTGACTAGTCTGAAGTAATGGTATGGCAAGTGGTAACATAAAAGCAATGACCCAAAGTCCAACAAGTCCAACGACCACGAAGGGTCGGCCACGCATAGTATAAAGCAATAAAAGATATAAAGCATGAAATACAATACATGAAGACTAGAGCGAGAATACTATCATAATCAATGGAGTGAGGAGCAAGAGGGTAGCGAGTGAGAACACTCGCCTGAACCACCAATATACCGAAATATCCGAAATCCACGGAAGCTCGGGATGCGCCATAACCTGTGATATAAATATGTAGAGTGAAGATGAGAGAGAAAGAATGGAAGATAATGTGTGTCAAGAGATAAGTCAAGTGATACCTAGAGGTAATGTAAGTCTAGAGGGTAAGGTTCAGTTTCAAGAAGGGAATCAATTATAACAGATAGGCAAGGTTAGTCGTCTAGGTGGAATAGGTGGTCGACTAATAAAGAAGTTGGTCGACTAGGAGAAATGGGGTAGTCGACTAATAGTGGTCCTAAGTTGTCTAACAGTCAGGTCAAGTTGACTAAAACTGGGTTCTAGAGAGTTAGGATTTTTCCACAGGAGAAGCAGATTTTGGCCCAAAACAGACTAACGGTCGACTGGGGTCAATGGCCGGTCGACCGGTACACTAACAGTGCCAGGACGGTCGCCTGTCGGTCGACTGCCGGTCGACCGAAAATACAGGTCGGTCGAGTGATCGGTCGACTGACGGTCGACCGATACAAGGCCGTGAGCTCCAGGTTTGGTCGGTCGACTTCCGGTCGACTGCCGGTCGACCGGACTAATTCCAACGTGCACGCTGTGCACGTCGGTCGACTGCCGGTCGACTGTCGGTCGACCGGACTACTGAAAACTGCTGCTGTTGGTCTAAAAATCAGAGTTTTGTGTGGTTGTGTTTGGTGATCTAAAATATGATTTTGATGGCATAATTGAACATGATATGTGAACTTAAGCATGCTAAGAAATAACCAAGTCTTGGTGATTGAAATTACTCACCAAAAGGCACCAAGTGATGGAGGTTGATGAAAGGTGGAGTCTTTTGGTGTTGTTGACCTTGTGGTGGTGGTTTCCATGGTGATGAAGGAAGAAGAAGATGAAGCTAGGTTGGAGAAGTGGTGGTGGTTGCCTTGGTGGAGATGAAGGAGATGGAGGTGGTGAAAGCTAGGGTTTGGCTTTTGGTGAAGAGAAATGAAAGAAAGGGATTGAAATGAAAAGGAAATGTATATATAGGATTTGGATTTTGTAAAGGGAGTTGCAATTAAATAAATAAGAGGGGTTTAATTGCAAAGTGGGGAGTGAGGTGTTTCTCTTGGCCAATGGTGGCTTGCCAAGTGAGGGGGTGAGGTGGAGGTTTATGTGGTGGAGAATTGGTGGAAGTGTGTGGAGGAAAATGGAAGCTTAAGGAGGAAGAAAAGAATAAAGGAAAAGGAAAAATGGAAAAGAATTGATAAAGAGAAGATATTTCTCTTGGAAAGGAATATAAAAATAATGAAAGTGGCGGATTCCCGGGATTCAGTTGCAGATATGGAAATCTTTCGGGAAAATACCGGAATCGTCCGAAATTCAAGTATCTCGGAACGACCCGAAATAAACATCAAAAATCCATAATATTATATTAAGAATAATAGTGAAATCCTTTTTAAGAAATACTTTATAGTTTTAAAACTAAAAATCCCGGAATCAGTTACCTACCGACTCCGAAGGAATTTTCATAAAATCATAAAATCCTCAGAAAAAGAATGTAGGTAGAAAATGTGATTCTAAGAATTAAAGTCTAAAGGACCATCATGAAATTCCTAGCTGTGTGTGAATTAAAAATCCTGGAATCGGTTATCTACCGACTCTGGTGGAATATCCATAAATTCGTAAAATCTTTAGAAAAAGGATTTAGGTAGGAAATATTACTCTAAGAAGAATCGTCTAAAGACTCTTTGAGAAATTCCAAGTGGTTTGTGAATTAAAAATCCGGGAAGCGGTCAGCGACACTGGCCGACACCGGTTTTGAAGACTTTCATTTTAATTTCAGAAAAATCTAGAAAATCATAGAAAATATATAATATTGGAAAATGATATTTAAAACTAAAATTGGTCAATTCTAATTATCAGAATGTCTAAATCGAGTAATACTCTAGGATCGGGCCTTCGGTTCAGACTAGGGCTGACTCCGAATCCACGAACCCAAATCCAAGACAAAACAGTCATATAAGGAATTCGTAAAGCAAAACAAATACAGGAAACAAATCGAAAAATACGATCGGAAAATCTGAATACGCAACTAAGTACGTATTCCGGGAACGGGGTATTACACTAAGATTTTTAGAGCTAAAAATTCCAGACTTTCTCTAGTGTTTAAAAGAGTTTTAAAAGGGTTTTTTTTAAGCCAAAAAGATTTCATCTTATTTGTTTTTGGGTTTTGGAAAATCAAAGAAAGCTAGAGTTTTGGGATTTTGATTTGGTATTTCATTTTCTATCATATACAAGAGATTTCCCAAGTAGTTTTTCTTTGTTGCTTGTTTCCAAAAACACTTGTTTTCCACACTTGAGCTATCTTCTATCCTAAACTATTAGGATCTTGTTTTTGTGGAAAAAGATAAGAGAAAAAGAGAAAAGAGAGTGTTTGAGGTTGTTGTTGTAAACCTCTAAGTTGTACACCCTTATTCTTGTTGTATCCCTCTTCGGTAGAGGTGATCGGGTGATTGGTTTGTGAGCCTCTTAGGTAGAGGTGTTTGTTGTAGTTGGCTACGGGCCGTATCCCTCTTCGGTAGAGGTGGATTGTTGGTTGTTGGCCTCGGTGGAGGTTTTTGGTTGAGAGAGGAGTTCGGTACTCCTAGAGTTGTAAGAAATCCTCTTTGGTAGAGGTTCCCTCGGTGGGAGTTGAGATAGTGGAAATCCTACACGGTGGTGTAGGCGGGGATGTAGAGTAAGGTGCTCGAACCTCGAAACAAATCTCGGTGTTTGCGATTGCTCCCATTGTCTCTCTAACTCTCTCTCATTTACTTTGTGCAAAGCATCATACTTCATATCATCATATCATATTTGCTTGTGTTGAGCATAATTCATATTGCCATATCTTATTGCTTGTGTTGCCTTGCATTATTTCATATTGCTATATCCTTGATTGCTTGGCTTGATTGTGTGTGCACATTGCTTGAATTGCTTGTGTGTGTGTGCCTAACTTATACTCATCCAACAAGAGCTTCACATAGCACCTCAACCCATTTAAAGGGGAATCAAGGGGAGTTAGTTCAGAGCCTCGCAAGGGGAATTCGGCTACACTTGTTGTATTGTATTAGTTTGTGCATAATTTGCATTAGCTTCCGTCATTAGCGCACTTAGTTTTGCATTTAGTTTATTAGATTAGCACTTACACCTATTCACCCCCCCCTCTAGGTGTTTTTCAAAAAATGTACTGACAATTTACTGGCTGAGTAAGTTCAATGTCATTCTCTCTCTGAATTTTAAGTAACAAAGAATTTAAATTTGGGTGAGCATGCATGTTTGTTTGTTTATTATGCTTAATCAGAAATATCTGGCATCTTCTATGGGATTTAAAGTTTAATATAACATTAGCTTGCATAATTCATTTCTTGGATGCTAATGAAAGTAGTGTCATGTAACTAGCTGAAAGTGAGGTCAATGTCAATTTTTCTCTGAATTTAATTTGACGCAGAATTCATTTCATTTTTAAATTCTTTCTAGTTCGCATGTTTAATCCTATGGTAACTCTTATGTGTTTCTGCACATTATTCAGACTGCAATTGTTTTGTAGTTAACTAGCAGTGTCGCAAACATGATGAATTAGTACCATAAAGATGCGGAGGAAGATAATTGGTTTGTTTTCTTTTAATTATTGGTGTTCCCCAAATGACACAATTTGAAAGGAGTCCTTCAAATCATAGTTGCAGTTGAGTCCAACTAGTCCCACTTGTTGATGTGTCTGTTTAGTCGGAGAATATTCCATTGCAATTTACCTTTCTCCTCTTTTTTTACCCTTGTCCTTCTAGCTTCTCATTTCCAATGCCTTTTTTCAATTGCTCTTCATTTGAACCCCTAAATGAACAGGTGACACATTCAATTTATGGACTAAAATGAAGAGCAATTAGGAAAAGGTGTTGGGAAAGAGACAGAAACAAAGGGCATAAAATGGGGAAGAAACTTGACCTCCATTTACTTTAAGAGAATATTCATTAAGTTAAGAGATTTGAGGGATCTAATTGCAAGTCATATGATTTTGGGGATTCTCTTCAATTCTATGTTTTCTGGAGACTAATATTTAAAAAAAAAAATCCAAAATAATTTTGAAGAAAATTTTGCGGTCATGAAATGAAACCTTCTCATGCATATTATTGGGGTTATCCAGTTATATAGTTATTACTCTCCTGTGACGCAACTTCTTATGTGTTCACTGTCATCTCTATTTTAGTATATGATAATCGGATTGATTTTAATTGCTGCTTCTATGGAGAACAAAAGTTTCTACTGTTTCTACAATTTAAGAGTAGTCAAGATGGTTTTTGTTCCCCCCATCTTGTTTGCGTTGTATTCTGCCTTTATAATTTTGTTTTGCCATATGTTTCCTTAAATTCTTTCTAATGATTTTGATGTTATGAGAGTGAACTCAAATCATCTGGTGCTAATGGTTATGACACTGTATTCCTGTTGATTAGTTCAAGAAATCATTTGTATCTTCCACCAAGTGTTTTTTTCCTGGCTTTAGTCCTTATAGCCTAATTATTTACAGTTTACTGTTGACAGATTCTTTGCATCTTCACAGCAAAGTAGCTTTTACTTAAATGTTCATTAATGCCAGACTTGTCTTTTATCTTTATAAAATTTCTTCTCATGTGTTATTGTGTGATGTGAAGAAGCTGTTTATTACTGAGCCTTAGGATTACTCATTGTCTCATTGTTGGGGAAAAAAAAGAATAAATTTTGTTTGCTGCATGATTGGGACGAATCTGAAGAGCTTGTGCTTTCTTCGTTCTTGAAATATTGATTTGAATGTGATAGGAATGCTCAGTGTATTTAATTAGGAATGTTTGAAATTGGTACCCTTGTGTGTTATCTGAAATTTTGACACAGTGACCACTGGAAACTGTGATCAGAATGATTCTAAGAATTTTGAAGAATTCTTTGCAGTAGTAGTTGTGATGAAATTTGAATGAAGCCTCAAAGTTTAGTCAGCTCTGTGTATTCATTTCTGCGTTCTTGTTTCTTGTTTAATTGCTGTTAGCCTTAAAGTTTAACTGATACAATTATACTTGTCTTTTAGTTTCAACTTTTGTTGTTTCTGGGATGAAATAATTCTTGGTGAAACCCTGTGAAAATTGTGTTTCCAGTCTAAAATTTCAACTTTCTGTTACTTAGAAATGTACATATTCTGAAATTGAAGTATCCAAATGGACAGCTTATTGTTTTTTGGCTGTCAGTTACCACATCAATTTGTGAAAATTTTAAGATCACAGATACAGTAAGTTTTAAGCTGTCACCAAATCTGTAAATTTCTGTAGTGTCTACATATAGGAAAAATTTCCTCCCTGCTTCCACATTCAACATGAAGTTACAAGCATAAACATAATCAAAATGAATGACCAACAAACACAAATCACACACGAACTTGGGGGGAAAAAACCAGTGGAACCCAAACCAAACACAAACCCACAAAAAGAAAACACCACCTTATGCTCCCCTTCAGTAGTGAACCAGAGGAGGGCAGCGGCCAGGGCGAAATGCCAGCGGCCCGGTCGAGTAGACCACAGCCTTGTACCCCTTGCCGACCACAGTCTTGTTCACATCTCTGAGCACAGACCCCTCAATCCCACCATTGATGTTTGTGAGAAGGTTGCACTCACCATTGGGAGATGAAAGCAGCTTCACTGTGCAGGCACGGGCGAATTCGCCCTTGTAGTACCTCTTCACCTCCAACCCCTCAAGTGGGCAGTAGAAGTAGCCATTGTTGTCGGCCTTGACGGATTTGTAGAACCCGACCCGGTTCTTGTGATCCCGGCACGAGATCCCAACCCTAGCGGATGGCAATGGGTGTGCGCCCGTTAGGGACCAGGACCCGATATGGGCGCAGCTCTGGCAGTAGACCATGCCTTCAACCACCATCAATGTCTTCTCTTTTTCTCTGAGGTGCGGGGGATTCAATGTGTTTGGGTGAGCAAAGGAGATTGACAGAATTGTGGAGAGGATGAAGAGAGAGAGAGAACAGAGGTTGCCATCTCTTTTAGTTTTATCTTATGTTCTAATTGTTTGGATGAAGGGATTTGAATGAAGAGAGCTCTGCAGGAGGGAGTATATAACGTCCTGGCGATTTGGTTAACGTGGGGAGCAATGAGGAGACAATTCATAGATCGTGAAAGCCTCTCGTCTCCTTCATTCAATAATAAAAAGGATTATTAAAACAAAGGCAATAGAGAAAAGATTCTGAAATTTCAAATAAAACAATTGTTTTAACTATCGGTCTGGTCCACAAAATGACAATAGCATGCAGGGGCGGCTCAATTTTTAGGGAGGCCTTAGGCGAAAATTTCAAATAGACCCTTTTAAAATATACTTTAAAAAATAATTAATATTAACTAATATTTTATTTAATTATTATTTTATTGAAAAATAATTCTTCTACCTTTTTAAAATGCAAAATTTTTAATCAAATTTTTGTATTCAAGTTTTATTAATGTATCTTTTTCTATAGAGCAGTTGCAGGCCCTACCGTCAGTGGGCGATGGGGGCAGTGAAGAGCGAGGCTGCTGCACAGAAAGAAAGTTTTAATTTTGAAAAATTCTCTAATTATAATTAAATAGTTAGGGAGAGTGAAAAAGACAGCTGAGAAAGTGGAAGAGACTCATCTTTAATTATAATTAAATAGTTATAGGGAGTGGAGGATATTAGCTTGGGAAAGTGGAAGAAACTCATGCTTTTCCTGTTATTATAAAATTAAAGAGGAAAAAAAAATCAAAAAAGCATGGATGAAAGGATTCAAACTCGCACAGGCAAAGCCCACACAATTTCTAGTGATGTCCAATAACCACTCCGGAGCGCCCACTTGAACAAATAAAAAACATTTTCTATATTTTATATTTCTTATTTTAATTAAATACTAATTTATACTATAATTTTGGAGGCCCCATTATATTTGGGGGCCTTAGGCGACTGCCTCATTTGCCTAGAGGTTGAGCCGCCCCTGATAGCATGCATGTAAAAATGAGGCAATTAATTGATTCAAATTCTACCAAGCACCGACAAATGATTTGGAGCTAATTTGCTTTTGTAATGTAAATGCTTTTGAGTATTGACAATGATTCAACTACTACATTATTTGTGTTTTTAAAACTTTTCTTTTAATTTTTGAGAAAACATGATAGGAATCAGGATAAGAATAGGCTATATATTGCAATGTTATATCGCAAGAGATATTATACGAGCAATTTAGCTTGTTAGTAATACCCCTCCCTCTTCCAAGTTCATCCATACAGTTTGTCGAACGAGGGATTGGCTGACCTCTCTCCTGTTTCTTCAAAAAAAATGCAATATTTCGTACTGTGACAAACTTTCTTTAACACTACATATAAATATAAATATAATTGTTGGTATAGTCAAATTCTGATGAGATAAAGAAAGAAATATTAAAGGGAAATGTGTTTTTGTCTGACTCCTGGGTTTATGTGTGCCCTCGGAATTAAAAGCACTTCACTGTTGCAAAGTCGTCAACTTTCTCCCTTACTTTAGACAAGTATCGGATAATTTGGAAGACGGGCGTTTTAGTATATGGCAGTTCCTTTATTGTCCACAGGTCTTTAAGGCAGAAATTTTTGTCCGAATTTCAGCATTAATCATTTCTAGAATCTCTCTTAACTCGGCCAGATCATCCGACCAAGCCTTTCATGCACATCTTATCTTCATTTTTTACTGACTTAACCTACTATCCGGGAGATCGAGGGAGACAACAAGGAAGACACTGCAACAGGTGCAAACCCATCAGAAGAGAGGCAGAGTGGCGATGATGATAATGACACACATCCCATTTGATCAGCGACTGCGGGTCCCTGATTTTGTTTGTAGGTTTAATCTGGCAGTGGTTACCTGTATTTTGGTTCAGGAAGCGTCTGATGATCTTCTGCGGTCTTTTGCCCCTCCTGCACCTTTGTGTGCTCTGAAACTTTATAGTTTGGAAGGTTACTGTTGACCGTGTTCTTGATCAAATTATATTGTGTTTTATCTTTTGTTTCTATCGGTGGACGCAGATTATGCAACTGTTGCGCATACGTTTGCCTCCCTTTCATTGGGTTTGGTTCGTTAATCCTTATTAATGAAACACCGGAGGTTCTCCTCATGATTTTATCTCAAAAAAAAAAAAAAAAAAAAAAAAAAAAAAAAAAAAAAAAAAAAAAAAAAAAAAAAAAACTACACCAGCACATACGATTTAAGAGCTGAAAATGAGGAGGTACACACAAGAAGAACAGTGTCTAAAAATAAAATAAAAGAAACAGACAAGGGGCTTGGAAAATTTCTTCCCTTTATTCCATTCCATACATGATATGCTCAATAACACTCTTTCACAAACAGCAGCAAACCACAACCCTTTGCAAACCAAACTTTATACAGCAAAAAACAGCCAGCTCTACGCGCTCCTATATCAAGCCAGTACATTTCTTCTTCTGCCACCTCAGGCACAAATTCTCAGAAAAATGAAAAGAATAATATAACAAGAAAAAAGAAATAAGCAATTCTCTGCACACAAAGCACACAATCCATTTCATCTCTAGTTAGGCCATTTTCCTTGGAGAATGGAAGCTTACCTGATAAAATCTCTAACACCAACGTTACAAATTTGTACACGACACTCTCCCTGCCCTGCAATTTATTATCATCCAGGGATCCTGACAGGTTCTCTTTCATCTCGCTCCAGAATCCAATATCTCCAACCTTAGCATAATCATCAGCTAGATAGATGGACGAAGAATCAAGATTTCTTAGAATAACATGTGGGTTTAACTGGTGCATGTGATCCAAACAGTGGGCTATTCCCATGGCTGTTCGCAGACGTGTCTTCTGCAACTGCATGAGCAAACAAAATCTTGAATAATTCAGAAGAAAAATATAACATGAGTAGTGATACTAAGATAAGTGGTTTGCAGGCCCGCTGGTAAGATACAGTGGCGAACACATGATTTTTTCCAGTGTAAGCGTAAATGTAATAAAATTTTCAGTGTGAATGTACATGTAATATAATAAGAGAGAAGAAAAGTAAAAAATAATATTGTACCCACAAAGATTTATGCTTGTGATACCCGATTTATAAGTTACCACTTGAATTAGAGTTCAAAAGTATTTTTATGCTAATAACAATAATCTAAAAAGAGAAAATTATATAAAAAAAATTACAAAATGTATTTATTGTTTTATTATTTTATTTTATAAAATCCAGTGCGGACGAACGTCACACTAGAGGTTTACAATTTACCACTTGGTTAGAGTTCAAAAGCTTTTTTTATGCTGATAAAAATAATCTAAAAAGAAATTATATAAAAAAATTACAAATTGTATTTATTACTTTATTATTTTATTTTATAAAATCCAGTATGAACGGAGGTCACGCTGGACTCAATGTGGTGTGCCCCTGGTAACATGCCACTGACAGAAAATTTGTATGCGTGTGTGGGATTCAGTTCATATGTGTGAGCCACACACATATAATAAGATGACTAATTCCGTGTTGACACGTGGATTGATTCTCTTACAATTCCTTATAATATGTATGCGAGGTCCACACACAGAACATATTATAAGAGGGTCAAGATACGTGTTAACACAGAATTGACTATCTTGTTGTATGTGTGTGTGGCTTACACACATGAACTGCTGTATGTGTGTGGGGCGGGACACCATCATCCTAGTGATTGGCTCTTGTTCGGAACAGTAGCCTAAAAGGCTGACAGAATTTTTGTGATTCACTTTTGACAACACTGATGTCTAAAATCAATAACCAAATTCTACAGATTAAGAATTGGAAAAATAAGAGAATACCGCTTGCTACAATACATTTTTTGTTAATGAAAATTAAATTGTAGGACTTGTTAGGATTTTTTCTTGTTTTTCAAGAGGAAATGATGATCCAAGAAAATTCAATTGAGTTGGAGAAAAGGATGACTTGAAGAAGAATCAAATAAAGGTGAAACAATTTCCTTTTCAGGCGAATGCGAGTTTTCTTTTAAGAAGAGTATGAATAAGATTCAATTCCTATTCAATAAAGATTTATTTCTAAAAATTAAAAGATCTAGAATCCTTCTATATCAAGGAGATCAACTCCTAATAGATTGATCAAGCTTCTTCAAGTATCCAATGACCAAGATCATCTCATAATCCAAATAGGATTTGTATTATAAAATCCTATAAATAAAAGTTGTAACCCAGCATTATAAATTGAAGCAGAATAGGAGAATAAAGTTGTGGTGAACAATAATATAAGGCCCTAAAAAACTAAGAAGACCCTAAAAATTTAAGAAAGAGAGGAGTAAGGTGAAGGTGCATAGAGAGAGGATATACTCTTAAGGTGAAGGAGCATAGAGAGAAGATATACTCTTATAATTTAGGCGTAGATTCAAGAGGAAGGTGAATACTCTTGTGTCATCAAGAGAAAGGTTAGATCTCTTTGTATCAAATTTATTAATAAAACTCACTCAAGTTCTCTCCCCGTAGACGTAGGCCAAGTTTAGGCTGAACCACGTTAAATTGTATGTTCTTCTTCTTATATCTTTTAATATTCATCTTATGTGCTCGAGGTAATCGATCTCATGGGCTGCTTGAGGTCGTCGATGGGGATCTCTGTATCTCTCAACTATTGGTATCATAGTAAGTATGCTATCCTGGGCTATGCACGCAATAATTGGAGCATATCAATTCGGTCACAGCAAATGGTATCAGAGCTGATGATGTTCGTTTAAAACTCAAGTGCTCTAGATGAAGAAGTAGATTGTCAAGTCGACAGAGTTCGGTGGAAGCATCAAGATGAAGAAGACAACTAGAAAGTTTAGATTTGTTCTAAGATAAAAGTTAATGACTTTTGGAGTATATTGATCAAGGTGGAGTCATCAAGACTCAATGATGCTCAGATCTGAACATGGTGACGCAGCGGCGATGATCAGATCATCGCCAATGGCGGACGGCAAGATGAGCTCGACGAGCTCACAGAGGCATGGCAAGCATCCCATGGAGGCTCGCTGCAGCAGCAAGTCAAAGGAAAAATAATGGAGGGTGATGAAGACGATCAACGAACGAGATTGATTGGAAGGTAGATCGTACAATCGTAGTCGAATTCAGATGATCAAAGTGTCGAACCCTATATTTTTCAATGTTCTAGATGCAATGATGAGTACAGATCGAGGAGACTCCAATATCTGATGAAGGTTCTGAACAGATCGGTTAAAAGAATCGACGAAGATCACGGTCAAAATTACGACAGACTAGTTATGATACAGTGAGATCATACAGGCATTGGTGGATCTATCAGGTTTGTAGATCATCAATAGTAGGGCAGTATATCTGGCATATATCAATGCAGTGGTGGATGACAACCCTGATTGATGGAAAGAAAACTATGACAGTGTGTAGCGAGAAGGTCTGGTAAGGTCATAACTATGTGAAGACAGTGAGTCTCAAGGTGAAAACAATAATGGAAGCAGACCATCACCAAGTGATCGATGGAATACCATGACATGACAAGTCCTTGTCAATGTTCGTATAAAGTTGATCAGACTTTGACAGAATTAGAGACGGATTGTCTCAAGACTGACAGGGCCCCATGGTCGGGAAGGCGTCACAAAACGAAATTTACTAGTGGCGGCAGTGATACAATGCAAGTTAAGAGAAAGAAACTAAGTCAATAAATTTCAATGAAAAGCTTGAAGGGAGCTCACTTCGAGGTGGAGCTTCAAGGAAAACTGCAACGAATCTAAGAGTTATAGTACAACTACAAAAAGGGTGCATTCAGGTGAGGTTCGAGATGATCCAAGGCATGTCGTTGAATCCGCCAAAGACCCCCGGGGAGAGGGCGTAAGGTTAAAGACTTCACGATATGGTTATAATCAATGAAAGAATTAAGGTAGTAATTCAAAATCTCAAGTTATTTTGCTAAAGGCTTGAAAAGTTTGGCTTATTTTTCAAGAGGTGTAACACCCTGCTCCCCGGTGTACGTATCACAGTATCGGTGCGCGATACGACGTATAAAATTGATTTGACCTCTGTAGTAGTCCGTTTGAGCCGATTTCAGTTTTAAAAATCATTTTCTAATATTTGAGATTTTTCAGGATTTTCTGGAATTTTTCTGGATTATTTTGGAAAATCTCCGTTGTCGGTGTCGACCGATACCGATAACCAGCCTTCCGATTTTTATTTCACAAACGGAGTAGAATTTTGAGAATCAGCCTTCACCGTATATCTTAGAATCGTATTATCTACGTTCGGGTATTTTTGGGGATTTTTCTGAATTTATTGAAAATCCGGCCAAACCGGTGTCGCCCGTATCGGCGACAGCTTCCGCGATTTTTAATTTGCAAACCAGATTGAATTTCCTCAAATCGTTTTCATATTACGTCTCAGCGTAATATTCTCTATTTTTTGTAATTTTTGGGTATCGTTCGGAGCTAGTCGAATTTTGGGCCAATAAAATATTAATTAAATATTATTTTTCTTATTCTCTTTCTTTTCTTTTCCTTTCTTTTCTTTTCCTTCTTCCCGAAGACTCTCCACCGCCTTTGACCCATCACCGACTTCCTCTCTCTTCTTGAAAACCCAATCTCTCTCTTTCTCTCTCTCCTTAACTCTCTCTCTCTCTCTAAATCTCTCTCTATTTCTTCTCTCTCTCTTCTCTCTCCCTTTTTCCCCACACCACTCTCTCTCTCTCTGTAACGCCCCGGTCCCACGGATACGGAGCGTCACTGCGACGTATATACGTAGGTCAAAAGGTGCCCCCACGTATATACGCTAAGCATAAAAGTACAATAAGGATCAGAGTACACGACAAAGCGTGGTATTCATACAAATGCCAACACAAGAAGTACATATACAAAGTTATCACAGGATATTATAAAGTATTACACATTACATGTGTATTACATCATAACCAAGTCCAAAAGAAATATATACAAATATGTATACAAAAAGCTCACAAGTAGAAAGAAGATCTCGTGAGTCAAAAGGTAAGTCTGGCACGAGGGGACTGGGACTAGTCCGCCTGCTCACTAAGGTAAGCTTGGTCCTCTGTGGATGGTTCCACTTCGTTCCAAGCTTCGGAATCTGAATGTGCAAATCCAAGGAGTCAAGACATATAACAATAAACAACTATAGCCAAGTGGCTAAGGAACATGAATAAGGAAAGATGAAATAATTATAAGGAATATCAACTAACAAGTATGAAGAGTATGAGGAGATAAAATCCTAAATACAATAAATCTACAGTTAACGTCTTATTATTATTACTTGTCTTACTGTGATATCTAACTATGTGACCCAGCGTCCCAGAGCACATAGATCCATATCCTAGTAAAGCAAGGTTGTTATTGGAAACAGCGGTTGTATCGACGAACTATGTTTACAGTGGGTCCCGTGCATGCCCGGAACCACGGTCCAGGGTGTTCCGTTGCTTGATGACGGAACCAGCCGCAAGGCCTATCAGGAGGGACTTATGTATGCCCTTTGTCATGACAGTATTCAGGAATAGGGAGCAAGCACTCCCCTCGGTCCCCTGGAGGCCCTCAGGTTAGACCGGAATATGATTGTACAATATACCTAATGCCACTGTAAACACGAACACATATCGATATCCGCTTGTTTCCCCCGACCCATGTGTAAGTTGGTCCATTTTATATAAAAGTCAAGTGCATCATGCTTGGTTTAAGAGATAGCATGATAAAAGGTGATATTCACTATTTAACGAGTCATGAAACGAGAATATGTAATAACAAGTCATGAAGTAACAAGTGGTGAGATCCATCAAGTAACATGTCATGAGGTAGCAGTCATGAAGCACAAGTAATAATAATACATAGCACATGAACCAATGATAAGATCCGAATTCAAGAAAGAAATCAACTAAAACAGATTGCCAGAATTAGTCGACTAATTGGAAGGAGTAGTCGACTAATAACCAGGGTAAGTCGACTAACAGTCTGGACTAGTCGACTAATACTGGGTTCCAGAGAGTTGGTTTTCAGTTCCAGGAGAAGTTAGTCGACTAGGGTTGAAAGGGTAGTCGACTAATAGATACGTAAGTCGACTAACAGGGATTTGTAGTCGACTAACACTGTACAACAGAGAGTCGGGTATCCGTTTCAGGAAAAACTAGTCGACTAATTAGAAATGGTTAGTCGACTAGGGGTCTCAAGTCGACTAATAATTTGGTCTAGTCGACTAAAACTGTGAAAATCAGAAAAGTTTAAGTTTAGACTAAGGGTTTCTAGTCGACTAGCCCCTAGGTCAAGTCGACTAATCGTGGGAAAACAGGGAACAGAACAGATTTCTAGGGTTTTGTTTGATGGTCAATTAACATGATTTTGAAGACAAAAGTATACAAGATTTGAAAACACAAATAGACTAAGAATTAGACAAGTCTTGGTGAGTAAATATACTCACTTCGAACGGTTATGTGAAGCTTTACACGTTCGAAGAGATCGAGGTCGACGAAAAGCACCAAAGTGATCCTCGACGATATTGCGGACGATCCCAATCCAACGAAGTGGTGGTTGCTTGGGATGGAGATGAAGACCTAGGTGTTGCTTTTGGAACTAGGGTTTGAGTTTGAGATGGAGAAGGGAATTGTGAAGGCTAAAATCTTGTTGAAGTGAAGAAAAGAGAAAAGAATTGTAAAGGAAGAGATTATATAGGGTTTGATTTTGTAAAGGAGGTGAAATAATGTAGAAAAGAGGGGGTTTTGTGCAAATAGGGGAGATGAGGTGTCTCCCTTGGCCAATGGTGGCCGGCCATGGAAGAGAGAGAGAATGAGGGCATTAATGGTAGAAGAGTGTGGAACTTGGGATATTTGTGGAAAAATTGGAATTGTTGGAATTTTGGAAATTAGGAAATTCTTTGGCTTGTGAAAGAAGGAAAGAAAAATAGAGAAAAGGAAAAAGGAAAAGAATTTGATAAATGAAGATATTTTCTTGATCTCCAAAAATGAAAATATCGGAAACACAGGTTCCTGGGTTTAAGTCTAAGATGCGGAAAACATTTCGGAAAATACCGAAATCGTCCGAATTTCAAGTATCTCGGAACGACCCGAAAGTTTTACCAAAAATCAACAATAATATTTGAAGACTCATGGTGAAATCCTTTTTAAGAAATACTTTATAGTTTTAAAACTAAAAATCCCGGAATCAGTTATCTACCGACTCCGTTAGAATTTTCATAAATTCATAAAATTCTCAGAAAAAGTATTTAGATAGAAAACAGGATTCTAAGAAATAAAGCCTAAAGGACTTTCTAGAAATTCCTAACTATTTAGAAAATAAAAATTCGGGAATCGATCAGTGACACTGGTCGACACCGGTTTTGAAGAAATTCATTTTAATTCAGGAAAAATCCAGAAAATCATATAAAATCAAATATATTGGAAAATGATATTTAAAATTAAAATTGGTCAATTACGAGAAGTAAATCGGAAAATACGATCGAAAAGCTGAATACGCAACTAAGTACGTATTCCGGAAACGGGGTATTACAATCCACCCACCTTACAAAAATTTCGTCCTCGAAATTTCGTAAAGTGAAAGGTAACAAGTAGAGAAGGATAAGATGGAAGATAACAGTAGAGAAGAATAGAAGGAAAGAGTCTTACCAATCAAGATGTGAAGAGTTGAGGATAGCGCTCTCGGATAACGTCCTCTCGTTCCCACGTGGCCTCTCCTGGCGCATGCCTGTTTCAAGACACCAACACTAATGGTATAGCCTTGTTCTTCAGTGTCTTGACACTTCTATCCAGTATGGCCATCGGCTGCTCCTGATATGACAAATCCGGTTGTAGTTCCAGTTCGGAGTGATCCAGGATATGACTTTCATCCCTGACATACTTCCGTAACTGTGACACGTGGAAAACATTGTGCACTCCGTCCAAAGATGGCGGTAATGCCAAGCTGTAAGACACATCTCCCACTCGGTCCAAAATCTCGAATGGGCCGATATATCTTGGACTAAGCTTTCCACGAAGACCGAACCGGATTACTCCATTGGTAGGTGATATATTCAAGAACACATGATCTCCTGCCTGGAACTCCAATGGCCTTCTCTGCGAATCTGCCCAACTCTTCTGCCGACTCTGAGCTGCCCTGAGATGATCTCTGATGATTCTGACTTTCTCTGTTGTCTGAATCAGGATCTCTGGCCCCAATAGTCTCCTCTCACCGACTTCATCCCAACAAATCGGTGATCTGCACTTTCTTCCATACAGTGCCTCAAAAGGTGCCATCTTGATACTTGCCTGATAACTGTTGTTATAAGAAAATTCAGCCAAGTGAAGATGATCTTCCCAAGATCCCTTAAACTCAATCATGCAGGCCCTTAGCATATCTTCAAGGATCTGGATGGTCCTCTCTGATTGTCCGTCTGTCTGAGGATGATATGAAGTACTGAACTTCAGACGAGTTCCCAGACTCTCTTGGAGACTTTCCCAGAAATGAGATCTGAATCTGGTGTCTCTGTCTGAAACAATACTGACTGGAACTCCATGAAGACGAACTATCTCCTTCAGGTACTTGTCTGCCAGAACCTCTGTTGTCTGACCTACCCGAAATGGTATGAAGTGGGCTGACTTGGTGAGGCGATCAATGATTACCCACACGGCATTATTACCCTTAGGACTTCGGGGTAATGCCGTAACAAAATCCATAGTGATGTGCTCCCACTTCCATTCGGGTATCGGCAAAGGTTGAAGAAGTCCAGCTGATCTCTGATGCTCTATCTTTATCTGCTGGCACACCAGGCACTTGGCTACAAACTGAGCTATCTCCCTTTTCATAGCATTCCACCAAAACTGCTTCTTGATGTCCTGATACATCTTGTTTCCCCCTGGGTGTATGGAATAGGCTGAACTGTGAGCTTCTGCTAGGATCTTCTGTCGAACTTCTCCTTGGGGAACACAAAGTCTACTACCAAAATACAATGCATCATCTGGATGAATACAGATGTCAGTCCTCAATCCAGCCTCTACCTGAGTTCGGAATATCTGTAATCTGGGGTCTTCTTTTTGAGCTTCCTTGATCTCATCTATCAATGCTGACTGGATCTGCAAAGTCATGAACTGTCCTGCCTTCTCAGTCCTTCGAACTAACATCAAGTCCAATCTGATAAAGTCCTGAATCAACTCCTTCTGCTGAGTAAGCTGGACAAGCACTCTATTCTCTGGCATCCTGCTCAGTGCATCTGGAACTGTATTGACCTTGCCTGGATGATATTGCAAGTCAATATCATAGTCCGCCATCAGTTCCAGCCATCTCCTCTGCCTCATATTCAACTCTTTCTGTGAGAAGATATACTTGAGACTCTTGTGATCCGTGTATATCAACACTTTGTCTCCCAGAAGATAATGCCTCCAAATCTTCAAGGCAAAGATAACAGCTGCTAGCTCTAAGTCATGAGTTGGGTAATTCCGCTCATGAGTCTTCAGTTGCCTAGATGCATATGCTATAACATGATCATGTTGCATAAGTACACATCCCAGGCCTTTTCCTGATGCATCACTGAATATGACCATCCCTCCTCTCCCTGAGGGAGTCTTCAAGATTGGAGCTGAAATGAGCCTCTGCTTCAATTGCTCAAATGCTGCGGTACACTCCTCTGTCCAAATGTACCTTTCCCCTTTCCTGGTGAGCTGGGTTAACGGGGCTGCAATCCTGGAGAAATCTTGGACAAAGCGTCTGTAATATCCGGCTAGTCCAAGAAAACTCTTAATCTCAGTCACCGTCCTCGGAATCGGCCAATCTCTCACTGCCTGGATTTTGCTGGGATCAACTGAAATTCCTTCTGCTGAAACCATGTGTCCAAGGAAGGCTATGCTGTCCAACCAGAAATCACACTTGCTCCTCTTAGCATGAAGCTGCTCCTGCTGTAGAGTCTGCAATACAATCCTCAAGTGTTCTGCATGCTCCCTGTTGTTCTTTGAATAGATCAAAATGTCATCTATGAAAACAACAACGAACTGATCCAGATAGGGCGAGAACACTCGGTTCATCAAATCCATGAAAACTGAAGGGGCATTGGTGACTCCGAAAGGCATAACTAGAAACTCATAGTGGCCATAACGGGTCCTGAATGCCGTCTTCTGGATATCCTCTTTCTTCACCCTCAGCTGATGGTAACCCGATTGTAAATCCAATTTAGAGAATACACGGGCTCCATGAAGCTGATCAAACAGATCATCAATCCTGGGCAAGGGATACTTATTCTTGATGGTAACTTTGTTCAATTCTCTATAATCAATACAAAGCCTCTTACCACCATCTTTCTTGTTCGCCAATAGTACTGGAGCTCCCCATGGTGAAGTACTTGGTCTAATCAATCCTTTGTCTGAGTATTCCTACAGCTGCTTCTTCAAAATCTCTAACTTCGTCGGTGCCATCCTGTACGGAGCCTTGGATATAGGAGCTGCTCCTGGAACTGTGTCAATGGAGAACTCGATCACCCTGTCAGGTGGCAGTCCTGAGATCTCAGCAAACACTCCTGGAAATTCATCCCACACCGGTACCTTCTGCTTCTGAACCTCCGAAGTAGTCATCCGAGTCTTTCCCTTGGTAGACTTCACTTCTCCACTAAATTGGAATTCCGGTTGATGAGGGATTCTGAAAATAATCTTCTTCTCCCTACAATCAATAACTGCATGGTACTGACTGAGCCAGGTCATGCCTAAGATTACGTCGTACCCTTTGGTGTCTAGTACGAGCATATCTATGGCCAAGGTCTTATCACAAAGTTCTACCGGACAATCAGTACAGACTCTAGAAGATATGACTACCCCATTCCCTGTACTAATCTCCCATTTGTGGTCTAAAGATCTAACAGGTATAGAATGCAAAGCCACAAAATGGTCTGAGATATAACAATGGGATGCACCTGAATCGAAGAGAGCGAGAACAGGTTTCGAATGAACTCTGATGTTACCTGTTATCACCTCCTCTGAAGCCTCAGCCTCCTCTGCTGTCAAATTATATGCTTGACCCCTACCACGCCCTGCTGCAGTCCTAGCTCCTCTCTGGACTGGGCGAACAACATGCTGTGGAGGAAGGGGAAGAGCTCTCCTCATCACTGGTCCCTGATTCCTCTGCCCAAGTGGCCCTGGAAGTGCCCTCTGTCCATTGGGTCCCTGAAGTGCTGGCAAGGTCTGATTGGCTATCCCCATTCTCCTGTGTGGACAAGCTTCAATGGAATGATCTCGAGATCCACACACCAAACATAATCCATTTGCCCTCCGGCAATTCTACTGAGAATGTCCGGGTTTCTGGTAAAAGTTGCAGATAGGACCTGGTTGAGCCATCTGGTAAGGAGCTGATCTGAATGGTTGCCTCATCTGAACCTTTGCTGCTCTGTATGGGCCTCCTCTTCCCATGGGTGCAAACGGCCTCTTCATGGCCTGGTTCTTCATCAAGTTCACTTTCTTCTTCTCTAACCCACGCTCCACCTCTCGAGCGATGGTGAGAACTTCTGAGTAGGTCTTCAGCTGCTGGGGCATTAGGAATACTTGTATATCCATCTGCAGGCCCTGCTGGAATCTGCTTGCTCGCTTCTCCTCATCCGTTACCATGTACGGCGCGAAGCGGCTAAGTCTAAGAAACTCCGCGGCATACTCATCCACGGACTTGTTCCACTGCTGGAGTCTGATGAACTGCTCCTCCATGTCCTTCTGAGCAGTAGCAGGGAAGAATCTGCTGTAAAAACTTTTGGAGAACGTGTCCCAGGTGACAGGCTTCTCCAATCTGGCCTCCTCAGCTAGCCACCAAGTCCTAGCTATATCTTTCAACTGAATCTTGGCGACCTCAACTTGGTTCTCCTTTGGTACCCTGGCTACATTCAGCAGATCTGTGGTATCTGTCAACCATTGTTCAGCATCCAAGGGCTTCTCTTCTCCCGTGAATATAGCTGGCTGCAGCCTTCTGAAATCTGAAATGTTCCCCGGCCTCTGTTCTTTTGGAGCTGTCAACTCTTGCCGGAGAAGCTCCGTCTGCTGCTGCTGGTTCTCCATCATGGTCTGAATGACCCTCAAAATATCCACATTCTCTCCCGTGGGTCCATTCGACGCTTGCCCCGAGTGGTTACGGCCCGTCCTTCGCTCCATACCGAGTTGGGAAAAGATAACTGGAATTTGAAAACAATTGGAAGGAGTTTAGGATACAAGGGAATGAATCAAGGAAGGAATCAAGAAGGACTTAATAACTTTGTATATTGAAGTTGGCATTAGCAAATTACTAGAATTTGCTGCTTGATTGTACTTTAGGTTTGAGAGCCTAAGCTCTGATACCAACCTGTAACGCCCCGGTCCCACGGATACGGAGACGTCACTGCGACGTATATACGTAGGTCAAAAGGTGCCCCCACGTATATACGCTAAGCATAAAAGTACAACAAGGATCAGAGTACACGACAAAGCGTGGTATTCATACAAATGCCAACACAAGAAGTACATATACAAAGTTATCACAGGATATTATAAAGTATTACACATTACATGTGTATTACATCATAACCAAGTCCAAAAGAAATATATACAAATATGTATACAAAAAGCTCACAAGTAGAAAGAAGATCTCGTGAGTCAAAAGGTAAGTCTGGCACGAGGGGACTGGGACTAGTCCGCCTGCTCACTAAGGTAAGCTTGGTCCTCTGTGGATGGTTCCACTTCGTTCCAAGCTTCAGAATCTGAATGTGCAAATCCAAGGAGTCAAGACATATAACAATAAACAACTATAGCCAAGTGGCTAAGGAACATGAATAAGGAAAGATGAAATAATTATAAGGAATATCAACTAACAAGTATGAAGAGTATGAGGAGATAAAATCCTAAATACAATAAATCTACAGTTAACGTCTTATTATTATTACTTGTCTTACTGTGATATCTAACTATGTGACCCAGCGTCCCAGAGCACATAGATCCATATCCTAGTAAAGCAAGGTTGTTATTGGAAACAGCGGTTGTATCGACGAACTATGTTTACAGTGGGTCCCGTGCATGCCCGGGACCACGGTCCAGGGTGTTCCGTTGCTTGATGACGGAACCAGCCGCAAGGCCTATCAGGAGGGACTTATGTATGCCCTTTGTCATGACAGTATTCAGGAATAGGGAGCAAGCACTCCCCTCGGTCCCCTGGAGGCCCTCAGGTTAGACCGGAATATGATTGTACAATATACCTAATGCCACTGTAAACACGAACACATATCGATATCCGCTTGTTTCCCCCGACCCATGTGTAAGTTGGTCCATTTTATACAAAAGTCAAGTGCATCATGCTTGGTTTAAGAGATAGCATGATAAAAGGTGATATTCACTATTTAACGAGTCATGAAACGAGAATATGTAATAACAAGTCATGAAGTAACAAGTGGTGAGATCCATCAAGTAACATGTCATGAGGTAGCAGTCATGAAGCACAAGTATTAATAATACATAGCACATGAACCAATGATAAGATCCGAATTCAAGAAAGAAATCAACTAAAACAGATTGCCAGAATTAGTCGACTAATTGGAAGGAGTAGTCGACTAATAACCAGGGTAAGTCGACTAACAGTCTGGACTAGTCGACTAATACTGGGTTCCAGAGAGTTGGTTTTCAGTTCCAGGAGAAGTTAGTCGACTAGGGTTGAAAGGGTAGTCGACTAATAGATACGTAAGTCGACTAACAGGGATTTGTAGTCGACTAACACTGTACAACAGAGAGTCGGGTATCCGTTTCAGGAAAAACTAGTCGACTAATTAGAAATGGTTAGTCGACTAGGGGTCTCAAGTCGACTAATAATTTGGTCTAGTCGACTAAAACTGTGAAAATCAGAAAAGTTTAAGTTTAGACTAAGGGTTTCTAGTCGACTAGCCCCTAGGTCAAGTCGACTAATCGTGGGAAAACAAGGAACAGAACAGATTTCTAGGGTTTTGTTTGATGGTCAATTAACATGATTTTGAAGACAAAAGTATACAAGATTTGAAAACACAAATAGACTAAGAATTAGACAAGTCTTGGTGAGTAAATATACTCACTTCGAACGGTTATGTGAAGCTTTACACGTTCGAAGAGATCGAGGTCGACGAAAAGCACCAAAGTGATCCTCGACGATATTGCGGACGATCCCAATCCAACGAAGTGGTGGTTGCTTGGGATGGAGATGAAGACCTAGGTGTTGCTTTTGGAACTAGGGTTTGAGTTTGAGATGGAGAAGGGAATTGTGAAGGCTAAAATCTTGTTGAAGTGAAGAAAAGAGAAAAGAATTGTAAAGGAAGAGATTATATAGGGTTTGATTTTGTAAAGGAGGTGAAATAATGTAGAAAAGAGGGGGTTTTGTGCAAATAGGGGAGATGAGGTGTCTCCCTTGGTCAATGGTGGCCGGCCATGGAAGAGAGAGAGAATGAGGGCATTAATGGTAGAAGAGTGTGGAACTTGGGATATTTGTGGAAAAATTGGAATTGTTGGAATTTTGGAAATTAGGAAATTCTTTGGCTTGTGAAAGAAGGAAAGAAAAATAGAGAAAAGGAAAAAGGAAAAGAATTTGATAAATGAAGATATTTTCTTGATTTCCAAAAATGAAAATATCGGAAACACAGGTTCCTGGGTTTAAGTCTAAGATGCGGAAAACATTTCGGAAAATACCGAAATCGTCCGAATTTCAAGTATCTCGGAACGACCCGAAAGTTTTACCAAAAATCAACAATAATATTTGAAGACTCATGGTAAAATCCTTTTTAAGAAATACTTTATAGTTTTAAAACTAAAAATCCCGGAATCAGTTATCTACCGACTCCGTTAGAATTTTCATAAATTCATAAAATTCTCAGAAAAAGTATTTAGAGAGAAAACAGGATTCTAAGAAATAAAGCCTAAAGGACTTTCTAGAAATTCCTAACTGTTTAGAAAATAAAAATTTGGGAATCGATCAGTGACACTGGTCGACACCGGTTTTGAAGAAATTCATTTTAATTCAGGAAAAATCCAGAAAATCATATAAAATCAAATATATTGGAAAATGATATTTAAAATTAAAATCGGTCAATTACGGGAAGTAAATCGGAAAATACGATCGAAAAGCTGAATACGCAACTAAGTACGTATTCCGGAAACGGGGTATTACACTCTCTCCCTGTATAGTTGGCCGCTGCCGGCTCCAACTCCGGCGACCCCGGCCAACCACCGCAGGCGTCGCCGAGCACCTCCAGCCCGGCGCTCCCCTCCGGCCGTCGCCGACACGGCCGCCATGGCCGCGCGCTCTCTCTCTCTCCCCCTGTATTCGGGCGATAACTGGAGCATCCGGACTCCGATTTGGACGATTCTGGATTCGTTGCGATCGTGAGAACGAGAGCTACAGTCCTGTAGCCAGTTTGTGAGTGTTTTCCTTTTATAAATTATATTTTATCACGATTAATATCTTGATTGGTTGCCTAATTAAGAATAAAATATGATTATCGGTATCCCTGCAATTAAGGCATAATAAAATCTGATTTAGTATATGGACTGATTGGTTAGTTACTGAGATGAGGTAATCATAGTAACAAGACATATGTCGTAGACAACTCGGACACAGATATCATGCCTGTACCGTCACTGACCCACAGACCACTAGGTCCCCATATTAATGGATACTATTACTTCATGTAGTAGCTCACAATGAGATAACCATCGTCACATGTATACTGATTCACGGTACTTTATGACACTACACTGTCACTAGACATGACTGCTAGACTTCGTTAGTACATGCACTGCTAACCTCCTTACACAGATACTGTATTCACTGGATATACCCCGACCACTATTATTATCACTATCACATATATATATGACCTGGATTCTTGCTACACATATATCTTCCACTAGTACACCGATATACCAATGCACGGCATGTCGCATTTCATATTTTTGTTATTATCGTTACATTGATGCTCGATACACTGTTATCTCATGTTCACGCATCACTGTTACATATGCTCACCACACGGGTGTACATGCATGTCTTGTTCCTCACTTATTATCATATGACTCACCGTGCATATTACCTAGATTATTGTTCCATGTTACTGTATTCATATTACATGATGGTTTCATGTTACTGATATGGATATACTCGATACTGGACATGAGAGCTGTGGATATGCGATATGTGGAATCCCACATCTATTGTTCATGTTATATTGTTCTCGTTATATTGTTCCAGTGATATTGTTCCCGTTTTCGGGTATATTGTTCCCGTTATATTGTTCTATGCTATCAACAGAGCTCAGGTCTAGTTATCGTGTTACCTGTATTAGGTACTGTATTCATTCTTGTTACATTGTATACTTGATATATCAGGACATATCAGATCATAAAGTTAATTGGGGTATGGGGGAGACTTGACGGTTGATTAGATCTTATCGGGTGATGTACTGGATCCATATTGTTCTCCCACTGCAGGGGATGGTAGTGCTACCTACCGATTGTATTGTGTTGACTGAATTTTCCTGCACACAAAAATAAAGTATTAGATTTAAAAATAGGATGTGCAAGTTCTCAGTTCTAATCCGCGGTAGCAAGGCTATGCGGGTCGTGATCCTCAGGGAGGGACTGCGATGGAAGCGTTAAGCAAGTTTCTCTAAAAATTATCTTTTTTTTTATTGTTAATAGTGGTATTAACAATGAGATGGGAGAAATAGATTGGAGAAAGGTGGAGTTGATGATCTATACTAAAGAAATAGAAGAAAGGAAGAAGACTATAAAATACGTACCTACCTCTTCAGTCCTACTTACCTTTGATCCTTTTGCGACAACTTACTTTGCTTTGGAAGGCGTTCAAGTATGGCGTATAGGATCGTCCACCTTCGCGATCTACACTACGAAAAGAAAAGACTGGCAAGCGACGGCTTGTTCATCTCCATAGGCCATCGAGGGCTCTTCTTCGGCTAAGCAGTCTCGAAGCGTCGAGTTCTCACGGTTTGCAAGACATCAGAGAAAAATAACAGAAGTAAACAGGAAAAGAGAAAACAAGAACATAACATGAAATAGAAGAGATGAAACAAAAACAGACTTTGAGCAGATGTTATTAACAATGAAGGAAAAGTAAAAACTTACACCGATGTCACCTCAGTACAAGTAGGAACTCCTTCCTCCATGAAAGTTTCCTCCACTCAGTTTACAAAAGAAAAACAAAATTTAACCTAAACTACAAACTAGAAGAAAACCTAAAACCCTAGCTTTTGGCCCTTTGTTGGACGCTGGACACCCTTTGCGTTGCACTGCAGGTGATATTTATAGGTGCAGAAGGCTACAGAGTCCCGGATAAACATCACCACAAAATTTGGGATCTGGATGAGATCAAAGTGCCGCGTTTCCGCGGCTTTTGCCGCGGATCCGCGGCACTCTGGTAACGTCTGGCCACGCGCTTTGGCGCGTGGCCTCTCCTGGTCCGTCCCTGTGGGCTTCTGCTTCTGGAAGTTTGATCCTGGCCTTTTAATCTGGATTTTCGAGATAACTTGGTAATCAAGTTACTCTTAATCCAGATTTCTTCAAATTTTCTTCCCACGAATTTTCTTCTTATCTTGGCCTTTTATCCTCATCCTGCATGTGTTTAGGGTTAGATAGAAGTCTATCCTTCCCTAATCTCTGATATTTGCAACTTTTAGCCCTTGTATTTGCATTTTGACTCTTTGTATTTGCGCTTTTTCACCTGGGCTTCAAACATGGGCTTGGATCTGGGCTTTTGGGCTCTTTAGGCTTTATTTATTGCTAAAATAACAATTCGAGGCCTGCACACAATAAATTACAAATTATTAATAAATGTGCAGAATTAAATGAATAAATATGAAAATGTGATGGTAAATATGATGATAAAAATGCACTTTTGACTACCAATCACACCCCCACACTTATCTTTTTGCTCGTCCTCGAGTAAAAACAAAGAAAAAGAAAAAGAAATGAAAAGTTAATCTAACCTAACTCACTTTCGTAGGAATCACGATTGCACTTAGCACGTGCAACAAGCCGTTAAACCCCTAGGTTACCCTAGAGGACGAGTGTTGTCTCGTGAGGGTTTTCAGCGGATTGCACCCACAAAATCCATAAAAAGGAAAATATTTGAATTATATTTGAAGAGACTAAGTAGTCTATAAGTTTTAGGATCCTCATTTTTATTCATTCTTTAAACTTAGTCTTAATAAAGTTAATTGTTTTCCATTTTAGGTAAGAATTAAAATTGAATTTCTAATATAGTCTTTTTCGTTACCAAAAATCATATGCATCCTTATGTTTTTACTAGGAATTCCTTTACTTGGACTCTCATGCCTCTTTATTATTTTTATAACATCATCTAATTTTCTTTCGTGTAAGTATAAAGGTTTCTTGAGGCCCTCATACCTAACTAATTGACTATTAGATGTGTTAATATAATATTTTTTTTTTTTTTTTTGGCATGTATAACTCATCTAATTTTCTTTCGTATAAGTATCAAGGCTTCTTGAGGCCCTAATACCTAACTAATTGATTATTAGATTTGTTAGTACATTTAAGTAATTTTTCCTTAGTTCCCTCGGACTTTCTAATCCACCCATGTAGCGAACTTAAAGTCGATGACTCCCAAACCGGTTGGCTTTAGGGCACCAGGTGAGAAAACACCCCGCGGACTCAAATTCGAGTGAACTAAGCCACAAAACTAAGGGTTTTTTTTTTTTTTTTTTTTTTTTTTTTTTTTTTTTTTTACACTCACCTTTAGGCGTGAATACTTATGCTTCTTGAGGCACATGTATCCAGCTTAATTAGTGATAAATTTTTTTTTTTTTTTATCATTATTTTTTTATATATGAGGCACAAGGGTCTTTGTCTTAGAATCCTAGATATGCATTAGGTATGCACATTTCCTTAAGGTAAAAATTAAGACTAATTAATTATTCAACTTCTCTCCTATACCTAAAATTTAAACAATTTATTTATTTTGACCAAGTTTTTAGAAATCCTAATCATGATTTTCCTAATCCTTAAAACTAACTTAGATTTCTTTCAAAAAATAAGTCAAAATATTTCCTTTTTATAACAATTTTTTTTTTTTTAAAATTTTTTTTTTAGCAATTTTTTTTTTTTTTTTTTAGTTTTTACCTATGTTAGTATGTTAGTAAAGCCCACCCCACACTTATCTCATGCATTGTCCTCAATGTATGAAATGAATGCATATATGCATGAAAAAGAACAAGGGAAGGCAGAAAATTACCTTAGGGGGTGGTTCCGGTGGTGGTCTAATTGGGCCAAGCGTTGCTACCCAATCAAGATAATGTAGTAGTTGGTGAAACCCACCAGAAATTTTTCGTCTATAACCCACTAAAATGTATGTGTGATCATTTTTTAAAATTTCCACCCCATCAAATTTCCAAATTTCATAATAAATTTCAGAGTTAATTGTCTCAACCTCCTTGTCCCAAAATGGAGTATGAAAAGATGGAATTATTGACTTGGACATTATGGGTGCGGGAACGAATACCGACTCAGGGAAGAGGCTCAAATCAAGTAAGGGCTCAGGAGTCGGGCTCGGTTCAAGAATTGGGTCCAAGTCAAGAAATTGAAACTCAAGTCCACAATCTTCTTCCCACAATGGAATGTGACCTAATATGGATGATATCTCTTTACTTCCAATATTAAGGAATTCTAGCTCATCGCCATACAATTCTTCAAAACTAAGGTCAACATCGTCCGTCAGAATTGTACAATCAATTTCAGAAGTAAAGAGATTGTGAGAATCTAGGTCAAGTTCAATATGATCATCTAAAATGGGTGATTCAATTTCATGATGAATTGGAATAGGATCCAATGTTGACTCGGGAAAAGTGAAATCAGGTGGAGACACTGGAGTCATTATTGGATCAGGAAATAAAATTGAATCATTGAGTGGAAGATCATGATCATATTCATGCTCAAGTTCTAATTCAGGAAAGGAAAAACTTGCCAAGTTATCAAGAATTGGAGTTTCGGCAAGTTCACATGATGGTACTGAATTAGAATCTTGTTGTCCAAAGCAACTTGGTTCGTCGGCTCTAAGTGAGTGGTCAATGAAAGCAGAAACGGCCGAACTGTGAGCATGTAAAGCTTGAACCATCAAATCTATGTCATGATCACGGGCTAATTGAGCCTCAGTCATGGCAGCTAGCATCTCTTTATAGTCGATAGGATCATCTTGTTCTGATTGGTCTTGAAAAGATGAAGTGTCATCATGATGAAATTGTGAGTCGGTGGACTCACGCATCATCCTATCTAAGATTGATGGTGATTGTTGCTTGGACTTATGCATACTTATCATTTCCCCAATAGATGGTAGTCTATTCTGAATTGGTGGATCTAAGTATAAATCATTGAAAGAATGTGGACTAGATGGATATGGAGGACAATTTGGTTGAGAATTAGACTCGGGGGACTCGAAACCCCATGAACTCTGTGAAGAGTTGAAATTATTATGAAAATTATAGTCATAAGATGGAGGGTGTGGGTTATATTCATTCGGATAAGACCATTCCGGCACACTAGATTGGTCAAAGTTAGGGTATGCCGGGTTGGTAATATCCGAATAATAGTTAGGGGTGTAATATGGATTAAAATTGGAATTATTCTTATATGCCATATCACACCAACACAAACACAACAAACAAATAAACAAACAAAAAAAGAAAAATTCTAACCTAAGTTAGGGTAGACCTATGACCTAGACGACTCCTAACTGGTTAGACCGTCCACAGGAGGTTGGGTGCAGACTTTGACCACAAGTTAATCAGCCAGGTCGGGGCAAGAGTGGTGGGAGGTTTTCCGTCAAAGACGTTCCTTAATTAAATAACCACCAATCTTCGGGCTTTCGGCCCTCAATCCCTTTCCTAGACACTGATTTGACAAGAGTCAACTTCCAGCACTGTTCCCCCTTAGGATAATCTCCTATTGAGTCCGAGATGTCCCTAGGGCCAACGTCTACTAATTTTTATGTTAGGCTTGGGTTAGTGAGTGCTTGGGATATGATTTTTGGGCTAAGGAAGGGTGATGAAATCCCCACCTTATCTTGTTAATGGGTTATGCCCTTAAGATGAATTAGTGCAAGTGTACGAGATAAATAAATAGAATTCACTCAAAGCAGATAATCAACCAAGAGATGATTCCTATTCTACATGCAATGCGTACGTACCTTGCTTCTCCAGCACTCTTCAACAGTAAATAAAAATAATTGAAAAGACACGTGCCTAATATGCAAACGTCTAATCAATTTTTATTTTTAACAACCAATGATTTACTGTTGAATTATTAGCAATTTACAGGTGTATCACAGAACAAAACAGAATATATCAGTAAGCAGTATTTTAATTTACAGAGACCTGCAAAAAAATTCAGTGAGTAGTTCACTGCAATTGCCGCGGATCCGCGGCTCTGGCCGCGTTTCCGCGGCAAAGTTGCAGGTCCTCGTGCTCTGCCTTCGAGGGCAGAGACACAGGATAGCTATATGTCCACTGCTGCGATAAGTTTCTGTTTCCTGTTCTCCAAACCTGCAAACAGAAAAGAATAAAGAATTAGTTAAAAATTAAATTTTTTTGTTTTAGAGATAACTTACCGTCCCTCCCCGGCAACGGCGCCAATTTGTTGACTGAATTTTCCTGCACACAAAAATAAAGTATTAGATTTAAAAATAGGATGTGCAAGTTCTCAGTTCTAATCCGCGGTAGCAAGGCTATGCGGGTCGTGATCCTCAGGGAGGGACTGCGATGGAAGCGTTAAGCAAGTTTCTCTAAAAATTATCTTTTTTTTATTGTTAAATAGTGGTATTAACAATGAGATGGGAGAAATAGATTGGAGAAAGGTGGAGTTGATGATCTATACTAAAGAAATAGAAGAAAGGAAGAAGACTATAAAATACGTACCTACCTCTTCAGTCCTACTTACCTTTGATCCTTTTGCGACAACTTACTTTGCTTTGGAAGGCGTTCAAGTATGGCGTATAGGATCGTCCACCTTCGCGATCTACACTACGAAAAGAAAAGACTGGCAAGCGACGGCTTGTTCATCTCCATAGGCCATCGAGGGCTCTTCTTCGGCTAAGCAGTCTCGAAGCGTCGAGTTCTCACGGTTTGCAAGACATCAGAGAAAAATAACAGAAGTAAACAGGAAAAGAGAAAACAAGAACATAACATGAAATAGAAGAGATGAAACAAAAACAGACTTTGAGCAGATGTTATTAACAATGAAGGAAAAGTAAAAACTTACACCGATGTCACCTCAGTACAAGTAGGAACTCCTTCCTCCATGAAAGTTTCCTCCACTCAGTTTACAAAAGAAAAACAAAAATTTAACCTAAACTACAAACTAGAAGAAAACCTAAAACCCTAGCTTTTGGCCCTTTGTTGGACGCTGGACACCCTTTGCGTTGCACTGCAGGTGATATTTATAGGTGCAGAAGGCTACAGAGTCCCGGATAAACATCACCACAAAATTTGGGATCTGGATGAGATCAAAGTGCCGCGTTTCCGCGGCTTTTGCCGCGGATCCGCGGCACTCTGGTAACGTCTGGCCACGCGCTTTGGCGCGTGGCCTCTCCTGGTCCGTCCCTGTGGGCTTCTGCTTCTGGAAGTTTGATCCTGGCCTTTTAATCTGGATTTTCGAGATAACTTGGTAATCAAGTTACTCTTAATCCAGATTTCTTCAAATTTTCTTCCCACGAATTTTCTTCTTATCTTGGCCTTTTATCCTCATCCTGCATGTGTTTAGGGTTAGATAGAAGTCTATCCTTCCCTAATCTCTGATATTTGCAACTTTTAGCCCTTGTATTTGCATTTTGACTCTTTGTATTTGCGCTTTTTCACCTGGGCTTCAAACATGGGCTTGGATCTGGGCTTTTGGGCTCTTTAGGCTTTATTTATTGCTAAAATAACAATTCGAGGCCTGCACACAATAAATTACAAATTATTAATAAATGTGCAGAATTAAATGAATAAATATGAAAATGTGATGGTAAATATGATGATAAAAATGCACTTTTGACTACCAATCATATTGCTCCATGAGCTATTGTTACTTGATTCATGCTCCCCTCTTAGCGGAGGGCCCTGGTCTTAGCAGCCAGGGGATTGTTTAAGGCCGTGATCCCGGGTATGCACGGGATACATCCACCCGATAAGAACTCTTCGACCATGGGTTTCCAATTAACATAATAAAACAGTATACACAATAGTGACGTCGGGAACACTTGTTATTTGGTTACTTTCTCGTTTGGATAATGGTACCCGTAGGCCATGTCTGGATGGGTTCGACTGGAGTGCGGGCTCCAGTATGAACTGCCAGTGGTATGGGACACTGGAAGAGAGTAATTAAAATACCAGGTGGTACTGATTGCTACTATTGTATAAATAACATGAATTACCTGATACATGCTTACTACTTGTTACTGTTCCTTACATGATACATGCTTCCTATTGTATAGTTGTACTTCTTATTGTACCTGATCATTTATCCGATATCATGTTACATGTCGATTTGTTACTTTACCCGATACATGTTACACTTTCTGTAGTAGCATACTATTCATGCATATGTGCATATATTCTATTGTCTGTATACCTTGCATACATCATTCACCACACCGTATACTAGTTAGGTAGCATATGCACATCTGCATGTTCACTGTTATCACATCACCACTAGTGTAATACCCCGTTCCCGGAATACGTACTTATTTGCGTATTCAGTTTTCCGATCGTATTTTTCGATTTATCTTTTGTATTTGACCGATTTTAATTTCAAATATCCTTTTCAAATATAATATATTTTATGTGATTTTCTGGAATTTTCCGGAATTAAAATGAATTTCTTCAAAACCAGTGTCGGCCAGTTCCGCTGACCGATTCCAGGATTTTTAATTCACACACGGCTAGGAATTTCTAGATGATCCTTTAGACTTTATTTCTTAGAATCACATTTCGCACTTAAATACTTTTTCTGGAGATTTTACGAATTTATGGATTTTCCGTCGGAGTCGGTAGTAGACTGATTCCAGTATTTTTATTTCATAAACAGTTAGGAATCTCTAGAAAGTCCTTTAGGCAATGTCTCTTAGAATCATATTTTCTACCTACATTCTTTTTCTGAGGATTTTATGATTTTATGGAAATTCTTTCGGAGTCGGTATTTTATTGGTTCCGGGATTTTTAATTATAAAACTGTAAAGTATTTCTTAAAACGGATTTCACTATAATACTTAATATAATATTATGGATTTTTGATATTTATTTCGGGTCGTTCCAAGATACTTGATTTTGGGACGTATCCGGTATTTTCCCGAAAGATTTCCGCATTCACGACTTTAACCCGGGAATCCGTGTTTCCAATATTTTCATTTTTGGAGTTAGAGAAATATCTTCTCTTTTCCAATTCTTTTCCTTTTCCTATTTCCTTTTCCTTTAATTCTCCACCACACATTCCTTTACTTCATCCCTAAGCTTTGCCACCTCATCACCTCCACCTCACCACTTCCACACACTTCCTTTATTCTCCACCACACAAAAGCTCCACCTCACCCCTCACATGGCAAGCTCCTATTGGCCAAGGAGAACACCTCATCATCTCCATGGCAAGATCCTATTGGTCAAGGAAGACACTTCATCCTCCACTTTGCAATTAAGCCCTTCACAATTATTTAATTGCAACTTCTTCACAAATTCCAATTTCTATAAATACTCCTCCTCCTCCATTTCATTCCTTTTTCTCTCTCCTTCACTTCACCAAGAGAAAGGCCTTCACTAGTTCCTCCTCCTTCTTCTCCATGGCAACCACCACCACTTCTACAACTTAGCTTCAACTTCTTCCTCCTTCATCTCCATGGAAAGCTCCACCACAAGTTCATCATCTCCACCTCAACTACAACTTTGTATTAGGATCATATCTCTTCACCATGGATCAAGCTTCACATAACCGTTCTATGTAAGTATCCTTCTTCACATAGACTTGATCAATTCCTAGTATACTTGTATCTCCATATTTTGTGTGTACATACCATCAAAATCATACCTTTAGATCACCCAACACAACCACCACAAAATCTGATTTTTAGATTAACAGCAGCATTTTTCAGAACTTCGGTCGACCGGCCCAAGGGGGGCAGTCGACCGATGTGCACAAACGTGCACAGTTTTGAGTAGGCGGTCGACCGGTTCACCAACCAGTCGACCGGTAGAAAACCTGGAGCTCTCGGCCTTATTTCGGTCGACCGGCCATTTAAACCAGTCGACCGATAGCCTGTTCTGGGCAGAAATCTGCCTTTTCCTGTAGAATACCCTAACTCTTTAGAAACCCATTTTAGTCGACTTACCTTAGTTCCTAGTCGACTAGAGACCCTTAGTCGACTACACCCTTCCACCCTAGTCGACTAACTTTGGCTAATTGCCTTAATTGATTTCTTTATTGAATAGGGACCATAACCTCTAGACTTACATCACCTATAGGTATCACTTGACTTATCACTTGACAATATCTCATCTTCACTCTACATTGTTTGTATCACAGATATTGGCGCATCCCGAACTTCAGTGGATTTCGGATATTTCGGCGTTTTGGTGATTTGGGCGAGTATTCTTACTCGCTTCCTTCTCGCTTCTTGTTTTCATATACTTTATTCCATATACCTTTTACTGCTTTCATACCATGCGTGGCAGACCCTTCGTGGTCGTTGACTTCTGAGTTTCTCCTATGATTGCCATGCTATTATTTCAGACTGGTCAATTGCATATTTCCTTTTAACACATGTATATTACCTTGGTAACTGTGTTATCACCTGACTACTTGACAGGCCACTATTTGGCAAGACCTTTATGTGGTACCATGACTTACCCAGACTATCATCTATCTCCTGACTTGATTTATTACTTGTTACATATCATCACCTTGTCATGCTATCTTTTATACCAAGCATGATACATCGATTCTTATAATTATCACGATGAAGGGAATGTAGTACCTGATTACTGTTATGTACTGAACCTGATCACTGCTATGTGTTCCTATTATGATATTGCTCATTCCCGGAATCTGATAATTATCTTAATAAGCTACATTTTGTATTGGGTATGGGAGGAAGTGATGGATGCCGGAATGATATCTTGTTTATAGTATGGGAATATGACATATTGGCGGTACCGATTAGTGGGACTTTGGGCCCACACAGATTACTGAATAGTGGGACTTTGGGCCCATACAGATTACTGAATCGGGGGACTTTGGGCCTCCAACACTGGTCCCAGGTGTATGGGAACTACTATAAGCAGTGATATCAGTTCTCCATCTACTTCCGTTAACAACCCTCGCCTAGCTATATATGGATGTATGTGAGTTGGGATGCATACCAAGACACATACCGAGATATATGGGTCAGACGAGTAATAATAATAGGTGTCCATTGTATGCACTAGGATTACGATAATATGAGATAAAGGTATATAGATGAGGGTTTCCTTGTTTGGATTATTCCTTCGATGTACTAGTCTCATAGAGTCGTAATCTGAAACCATACATCCTGATTGTCCATCCTGAGTACTGTTATGATTACTGTTATGATTATTGTTATGATTACTGTTATGATTCCTGTCTTGGTTCATGTCTTGATACCTGTTATGGACTCCTGTATTTTCATGCTATGATTTCCGAGATATACTCCTGTTCGACTGTTATATAATTTGCATCTCTGATTCTATACGCTTGGATACTCTGTGGCATGAGATAAAGGTATATATATGAGGGTTTCCTTGTTTGGATTATTCCTTCGATGTACTAGTCTCATGGGACCGTGACCTAAGCGTATAAAATCACTTTTGCTTATAATCAGCTTTATATCGGATTCCCTGTTTTATGCTTATTATGTCATACCTGTTCTAACCTATCTGCCTCCTGAGTACTTCTTACTTGGTATCATTTGCACCCTTGTGCTCTTCCTGCTTCACCACTTGGTATTGGCCCTACTCGCCTGGGGAGTGTCACTGACTCCCCTGGACCTCACGTCCAGGTCATGGAGCTAGGAGCGTATGGATTCTCCCAGCTGCTGACCAGAGTAGCGCAGCGGTAGCGTGGACCTCCAGCTGACCTTCGGAGCTCCATCCTTCCAGGCCCCCTGTGTGCCTCTCGAGTTCCCATGTGTAAACTCGTGAGTGCCTTTTTTTCTGTTCATTCATGTATATTCCCTGTATTCTCGCATTTGCGCATACTAATGATATGATATTCATGTAATATTGTAATCACTCTGGTGATAACTCTGTGATTGTATTTATGTGTTGGAATGTATAATGCACCATTTGCTTCCGTACTCTGATTCTTGTCTGTACTGATGCTTAGCGTATATACGGGAAGGTACTTCGACTTACGTATATACGTTGCAGTGACGTCCCCGTATTCGTGGGAATCGGGGCGTTACAAGTTGGTATCAGAGCCTAGGCTCTGGACATCTTCAGTACGTCCAGAAGGCAACTCAATAGTAAAGAGGTTTGCAACTGGAACACATGAGTCTTGGTTATACATTCCAACTACAAGTACAGAGTTATCTATTTCTTGACCATCTTTCCTTTGATTCCTAGATCCTTTCCATATCCTTTCCTTGTTTTGGTTTTATGAAGCCTTTATTTCAGCCTTTGTCCTCCTTTTGTTCAATTTACCCCTTAGCGAAATTGCGAGGACGCAATTTTTGTAAGGTGGGTAGATTGTAATACCCCGTTCCCGGAATACGTACTTATTTGCGTATTCAGTTTTCCGATCGTATTTTTCGATTTATCTTTTGTATTTGACCGATTTTAATTTCAAATATCCTTTTCAAATATAATATATTTTATGTGATTTTCTGGAATTTTCCGGAATTAAAATGAATTTCTTCAAAACCAGTGTCGGCCAGTTCCGCTGACCGATTCCAGGATTTTTAATTCACACACGGCTAGGAATTTCTAGATGATCCTTTAGACTTTATTTCTTAGAATCACATTTCGCACTTAAATACTTTTTCTGGAGATTTTACGAATTTATGGATTTTCCGTCGGAGTCGGTAGTAGACTGATTCCAGTATTTTTATTTCATAAACAGTTAGGAATCTCTAGAAAGTCCTTTAGGCAATGTCTCTTAGAATCATATTTTCTACCTACATTCTTTTTCTGAGGATTTTATGATTTTATGGAAATTCTTTCGGAGTCGGTATTTTATTGGTTCCGGGATTTTTAATTATAAAACTGTAAAGTATTTCTTAAAACGGATTTCACTATAATACTTAATATAATATTATGGATTTTTGATATTTATTTCGGGTCGTTCCAAGATACTTGATTTTGGGACGTATCCGGTATTTTCCCGAAAGATTTCCGCATTCACGACTTTAACCCGGGAATCCGTGTTTCCAATATTTTCATTTTTGGAGTTAGAGAAATATCTTCTCTTTTCCAATTCTTTTCCTTTTCCTATTTCCTTTTCCTTTAATTCTCCACCACACATTCCTTTACTTCATCCCTAAGCTTTGCCACCTCATCACCTCCACCTCACCACTTCCACACACTTCCTTTATTCTCCACCACACAAAAGCTCCACCTCACCCCTCACATGGCAAGCTCCTATTGGCCAAGGAGAACACCTCATCATCTCCATGGCAAGATCCTATTGGTCAAGGAAGACACTTCATCCTCCACTTTGCAATTAAGCCCTTCACAATTATTTAATTGCAACTTCTTCACAAATTCCAATTTCTATAAATACTCCTCCTCCTCCATTTCATTCCTTTTTCTCTCTCCTTCACTTCACCAAGAGAAAGGCCTTCACTAGTTCCTCCTCCTTCTTCTCCATGGCAACCACCACCACTTCTACAACTTAGCTTCAACTTCTTCCTCCTTCATCTCCATGGAAAGCTCCACCACAAGTTCATCATCTCCACCTCAACTACAACTTTGTATTAGGATCATATCTCTTCACCATGGATCAAGCTTCACATAACCGTTCTATGTAAGTATCCTTCTTCACATAGACTTGATCAATTCCTAGTATACTTGTATCTCCATATTTTGTGTGTACATACCATCAAAATCATACCTTTAGATCACCCAACACAACCACCACAAAATCTGATTTTTAGATTAACAGCAGCATTTTTCAGAACTTCGGTCGACCGGCCCAAGGGGGGCAGTCGACCGATGTGCACAAACGTGCACAGTTTTGAGTAGGCGGTCGACCGGTTCACCAACCAGTCGACCGGTAGAAAACCTGGAGCTCTCGGCCTTATTTCGGTCGACCGGCCATTTAAACCAGTCGACCGATAGCCTGTTCTGGGCAGAAATCTGCCTTTTCCTGTAGAATACCCTAACTCTTTAGAAACCCATTTTAGTCGACTTACCTTAGTTCCTAGTCGACTAGAGACCCTTAGTCGACTACACCCTTCCACCCTAGTCGACTAACTTTGGCTAATTGCCTTAATTGATTTCTTTATTGAATAGGGACCATAACCTCTAGACTTACATCACCTATAGGTATCACTTGACTTATCACTTGACAATATCTCATCTTCACTCTACATTGTTTGTATCACAGATATTGGCGCATCCCGAACTTCAGTGGATTTCGGATATTTCGGCGTTTTGGTGATTTGGGCGAGTATTCTTACTCGCTTCCTTCTCGCTTCTTGTTTTCATATACTTTATTCCATATACCTTTTACTGCTTTCATACCATGCGTGGCAGACCCTTCGTGGTCGTTGACTTCTGAGTTTCTCCTATGATTGCCATGCTATTATTTCAGACTGGTCAATTGCATATTTCCTTTTAACACATGTATATTACCTTGGTAACTGTGTTATCACCTGACTACTTGACAGGCCACTATTTGGCAAGACCTTTATGTGGTACCATGACTTACCCAGACTATCATCTATCTCCTGACTTGATTTATTACTTGTTACATATCATCACCTTGTCATGCTATCTTTTATACCAAGCATGATACATCGATTCTTATAATTATCACGATGAAGGGAATGTAGTACCTGATTACTGTTATGTACTGAACCTGATCACTGCTATGTGTTCCTATTATGATATTGCTCATTCCCGGAATCTGATAATTATCTTAATAAGCTACATTTTGTATTGGGTATGGGAGGAAGTGATGGATGCCGGAATGATATCTTGTTTATAGTATGGGAATATGACATATTGGCGGTACCGATTAGTGGGACTTTGGGCCCACACAGATTACTGAATAGTGGGACTTTGGGCCCATACAGATTACTGAATCGGGGGACTTTGGGCCTCCAACACTGGTCCCAGGTGTATGGGAACTACTATAAGCAGTGATATCAGTTCTCCATCTACTTCCGTTAACAACCCTCGCCTAGCTATATATGGATGTATGTGAGTTGGGATGCATACCAAGACACATACCGAGATATATGGGTCAGACGAGTAATAATAATAGGTGTCCATTGTATGCACTAGGATTACGATAATATGAGATAAAGGTATATAGATGAGGGTTTCCTTGTTTGGATTATTCCTTCGATGTACTAGTCTCATAGAGTCGTAATCTGAAACCATACATCCTGATTGTCCATCCTGAGTACTGTTATGATTACTGTTATGATTATTGTTATGATTACTGTTATGATTCCTGTCTTGGTTCATGTCTTGATACCTGTTATGGACTCCTGTATTTTCATGCTATGATTTCCGAGATATACTCCTGTTCGACTGTTATATAATTTGCATCTCTGATTCTATACGCTTGGATACTCTGTGGCATGAGATAAAGGTATATATATGAGGGTTTCCTTGTTTGGATTATTCCTTCGATGTACTAGTCTCATGGGACCGTGACCTAAGCGTATAAAATCACTTTTGCTTATAATCAGCTTTATATCGGATTCCCTGTTTTATGCTTATTATGTCATACCTGTTCTAACCTATCTGCCTCCTGAGTACTTCTTACTTGGTATCATTTGCACCCTTGTGCTCTTCCTGCTTCACCACTTGGTATTGGCCCTACTCGCCTGGGGAGTGTCACTGACTCCCCTGGACCTCACGTCCAGGTCATGGAGCTAGGAGCGTATGGATTCTCCCAGCTGCTGACCAGAGTAGCGCAGCGGTAGCGTGGACCTCCAGCTGACCTTCGGAGCTCCATCCTTCCAGGCCCCCTGTGTGCCTCTCGAGTTCCCATGTGTAAACTCGTGAGTGCCTTTTTTTCTGTTCATTCATGTATATTCCCTGTATTCTCGCATTTGCGCATACTAATGATATGATATTCATGTAATATTGTAATCACTCTGGTGATAACTCTGTGATTGTATTTATGTGTTGGAATGTATAATGCACCATTTGCTTCCGTACTCTGATTCTTGTCTGTACTGATGCTTAGCGTATATACGGGAAGGTACTTCGACTTACGTATATACGTTGCAGTGACGTCCCCGTATTCGTGGGAATCGGGGCGTTACAACTAGCATGTACACTCGTCACCACTAAATAGCATTATATATTGTATAAACTGGATACGACTAGAGACATGACCCGATGATAACCGGTTAGGTAGTGATGGTATTAAAAGATGACCTGTTTATATATTTCTACTATTTACATGTTTATAGGTCGACTGCTTATTATATCCTTATTATATGGTATCACTAGTCCCACATTAGATATTATATATTAGTATCGTGCTTGTATTACTATTATATATATATATATATATATATATATATATATATATATATATATATATATATTACTGCCTCCTTCATTTTACCACTCACTAGGTCGCTTTCTGACGACCCTGGGTTTGCGTGCCCAGATTGGAGATCCGCGTACCGAGAGTGCCTTGGAGTCACATAGGAAATTCCTCATCTGGCCTATTCATAGGTACCTTAGTCATTTATTTCTGTTATCTTATTTGTCCCCATTTTTCATATCTATTATGATCACTGACCTCTTTCTGCAGGTATTCTTGTACTTATTTCATGCTGGACCTCATATCTATATGGAGGTATTGTACTGTACTGAGGCTTAACGTACGCGTGAGCGTGTTTTCACCTCGCGTATGTACGTCGCCATAACGTCTCCGTATCCTTGGGATCGGGGCGTTACAAGAGGAGATGATGGTCGAAGAAAATTCAATTCAGTTGGAGTAGACGATGGCTTGGAGAAGACGATGACTTGAGCAGAAGAAGCAAATCAAGGTGAAGCAGTTTTCATTTCAGGCGATTGTGAGTTTTCTTTTCAGGAGGATATGAATAGGATTCAATTCTTATTCAATGAAGATTTATTTCTAAAGATTAAAAGGTCTAAAATCTTTCTAGATCAAGGAGATCAACTCCTAATAGGATTGATCAAGATTCTTTAAGCATCCAATGGCCAAGATCATCTTATAGTCCAAATAGGAGTTGTATTGTAAACTCGTATAAATAAAGAATTCTAACCTAGAATTTAGGTGGAGTATAGGAGCAGAAGAGGAGAATAAAATTACGGTGAACAATAATGTAAGGCTCTAAAAAGCCAAGATGCCCTAAAAAGTCAAGAAAAAGAGGAGCAAAGTGAAAGTGTATAGAAAGAAGGTATACTCTTGTAATTTAGGCGTAAATTTAAGAAGAAGGCGAATACCCTTGTGTCATCAAGAGGAAGGTTAGATCTGTTTGTATCAAGTTTATTAATAAAACTCTCTTAAGTTATCTCCCCATGAACGTTGACCGAGTTTAGGCCGAACTATATTAAATTATGTGTTCTTCTTATATCTTTTAATATTCATCTTATGTGCTCGAGGTAATCGATCTCATGGCGTGCTTGAGGTCATCGGTAGGGATCTCCATATCTCCCAACTATTGTTATCATAGCAAATATGGTATCTCGGGTTATGCACGCAACATTTGGTACGAGCATATCAATTTCGGTCACAACATTTTTATGCCGATAAAAATAATCTAAAAGAGAAAATTATATAAAAAATATAAACTGTGTTTATTATTTTATTATTTTATTTTATAAAATCCAGTGTTGACGGACGTCACATTAGAGATTTATAAGTTACCACTTAAGTTAGAACTCAAAAGTTTTTTATGCTGATAAAAATAATCTAAAAAGAAATTATATAAAAAACTACCAATTGTATTTATTATTTTATTATTTTATTTTATAAAGTCCAATGTGACGGAGGTCACACTGGACTCTATGTGGTCTACCCCTGGTAACATACCACTGGAAGAAAATTTTGCGTGTGTGGAAATCAGTTCATATGTGTGAGCCACACACACATACAATAAGATGACCAATCCCGCCTAGACAATAAGATGACCAATTCCGCGTTGACACGTGAATTGATCTTCTTATAATCTCTTATAATATGTGTGAGAGGCCTATACATAGAACATATTATAAGAGGGTCAATACGCGTATTAGCACGGGATTGACGCTCTTAGAATATCTATTCAAACTTCTATCTTTATTTGATTTTGTTGAGTAATTGAGTGAACTAGTATGTGTTTCTTGTCAAAGTTGTAAACTTGCATGCAACATATTATGCAGTTCAAATAACCCCCTATAACAATGCATCCACTTAGTTTCTTGAGCAGTTCTGATGCTTTTGTAACAATTTCAATTTTTAACATAATCCCTAAAAACCCTATTGAACTTGCACATAAGGCTCAAATAGCCCCCTATAACTATTATTTTAGTCTCAAAAAATACCCTAAATTATCTCTGAAGGACCCCCTCAACTATTGAAAAAGTTAAAAGACATGCTATATTGTTCTAACAAAAGTAATGGATACACATAGCATCATAACATCATTTAATTATGATCATTTTACGTATAACAACATAACAACATATAACATATATGATCATTTTATCATAACACATATAACATTAAATTAAATAAAACACACACAAAAGTCTCAAGTCAACCTGTACATTACACATACTGTGCAGGTTGTCTAATAACAACCATACAAAAGTCTCAAGTTATATATTACACATAGTTACACATGTTCGTTACACAAAAATCAATAGATTTTTTTATTCTCAACAGTTTTATCAAAAACCACATCATAATCTTCATACAGATCTCTCACATTAGATTGATCACTTGGGAGTAAGGATCTTGAGTTTTTTGTGCCCCTCTCCCTCTCCTCCTACCACCTAAAAGGTTCAAAAAATCAAAATTAATTTAACACACATCAATCTTGAAGATAAATTACCAACTTATTTGATTTATATTCCTAGATTTTTAAGGTACAGTTCTTTTGCCTCTTCTTGGGATAGCTTTAGTTCCCCCAGTGTTTTGATTAACATACTCTGCATATATATAAGATTCATTCACATTGGAAACATAATTTATATAAGATTCATTCACACAAAGTAATTATAAATTTAGATTACAAAGTACCTCAGCTAAGATATTAGAAGCAGATATGAAATCCCCAATTTTTCTTCCAATAGTAATTCCAGACCCCCTAGTAGTAGTCAAGAAGTTCTTAGGGATCACACTGTCATTCCTGGAACAGGATCAACAGACACAATTGCCACGCTTCCAAGATTAGTGGTAGTTGTTTTATGTAATCCTTGATTTTTTTTCAGACTGCTCCATGTGATTTCCATCAACTTAATCGAAAGCAATGTTTCTGATCCTGTAGAGAGTCATTTTTTTCACATTAATTGATAAATCTCTATTAATCATGGCCTTTAATACTTTAACCTTGAATTAGGATCATCTCTAAAGAACTCCAAGTACTTCCTTGCTATTCAACCTGACCTCACTTGCTTATTTTTTGCACCTCTACCACAGTTATAATCTGATCTTAGAGACTTGAGAATATACCTGGTCATGTATGAAATGATTGGAGGATTTACTTTAGTAGTACTGACAATAGGGTGCATGGAAGTGATACTGAGACCCTTGGTTCACAAAACCACCAAGTCCCAATCAGTTTTTTTATTTAGATCCTTGTATTCACATCTAAAAGTATAAATCCTAATAACTTAATAAACAAACAATTGGTCCATCGATTAATGGTCATGTTAATTTTTCTGACAACAATATAAGAGAATGAGTAGTGCGGGGTGATAAAAAAAAACAAAACTAAATTGTAAAAGGCTATTGGGGTGCACATACATCCTGCGTCCATCCCCTCTCTCTGACTGACTGACTAGTGCACGAAAAGAATTAGGGCAAAGAGTAGGACCCTTTGGGACATAGCGGTGGCAGTTGTTAGAGATATCAACGACAACACGTGACTCATATGAAAGAAACCCCTTATGAAATCAAGCAGATCCTAAAATCTCTCCATGATTATGAAAACACATGGGACTCATACACCACGTGTTTCTTATTCTCTCTTTCAATCAATATTTTCTATTGTATTTTCTAAATCAGTGTAAACATGTGACCGATATGTGTATATATATACAACCAAGAATCATAACTAATGGTATCTTGTCATTGCACAAATAAGAATTCTTCTCCTTCTCTTTATCTTGGTATCAGAGCAACTCCTGTACCATATCAAATATGTCCTCTTCATCTCCCCTCACCTCCATCCAAACACCTGCATCCATGGTTACTCCCAATCCTAACATACCCACTTTCTAAATGTCAAACTCGACAAGGAAAACTACCTACTGTGGCGTTTCCAGTTCCTTCCTCTTCTCAAACTCCACGATTTCGAAGGCCTCGTCGACGGAACCTCTCCGTGTCCGGTCTGGATTCTTCCTTCTACCGAGAAGGATGCTCAACCACTATCAATCTAGGATACACTCGCTGGATCAAGCTTGATCAGATGCTCTTATGCTAGCTTATCTCCTCGCTTAGTGAGGCTGTTCTTGCTCATGTCGTCGGCCTCACCACATCTCATGATGTGTGGTGCTCTCTGGAGCGAATATTTGCGTCACCCTCCAGAGTTAGAGTGCAACAACTCAAATATCAGCTGCACACCGTCAAGATGGGCACCTCTTCTATGTTAGAGTATATCCAGTCTGTCAAGTCCATCGTGGACAACCTGGCGGTAGTGGCTAATCCAGTTACTGATTCTGACCTCGTCTCTACCTTACTCAATGGTCTGTCTCTCGAGTATGACTCATTCATCACCTTCGTTAACACACGAGTCGATCTTGTATTGTCAGAAGAACTCATCGGCCTCATACTTAGCCAGGAGATTTATCGTGGGCGTGCTATCACTTCACCAGACTCCATAATCCTCATCTCCCCTTCTTCTGCGGTTCATATTGCCTCTCGCATTCCAAGCTACCATTCGACCCCATCTTCTTTCCGTGGTCGTGGACGTGGCGGAGGCATGGAGCACGATAGTGGTCGTGGACGTTCCTTCACCACCACATCAGTCCGCTGGTGGCCAACCTCAATGCCAGATCTGCAATCATTTTGGTCATTATGCTAACCAATGCTACAATTGTTATGATGATTCGGCTAGCCCAACTGTTCTTCTCCACTCTTATGGGAATAGTCTAGTCGATCTCAACTGGTATGTTGACTCTGATGCCACTCATCATCTAACGGCTGACATGGTGAATCTGGCAGTTCACTCAGAATATCAAGGACCCGATAGAGTTCACATGGGTAACTAGACAGATTTGCCTATCCGATCTACTGGTGCTTGTTTATTGTGTTCTTCTGTTTCTTCTTTTGTCTTGAAAAACCTTTTACATGTTCATGATATCAAAATCTTCTGTCTGTTAGTCAATTTATAATAAAGTCCTTCTTGAATTCCACCCCGACTCTTGTTTTGTTGGCCCAAAGGCCTTCCACTCTAGTTTTGATGATGATTAACTCATGTAGTTATGTGTACTAATAATCTTGTGTTATTTAGTTTCAGATCATTAATCAAGATGTTAGTAGTGATTAGCTTCATCAAAGATGGTTTGGAAGCTTTCACATAGTGATTCAAGAGCCCGAGCGATAAGATCATATATAGCACTCATTGGAGTCAAGCTCGGTGGATCACGAAGTTTTGGATCGAGTCGGCTTGGAGACGGCGCTCTACAAGAAGACATCGGTACCTAGTTTAGTTTGAGTTTTAGATCCAAATTGTAAAGATTAAAATAGTATGATATGCTCAAGTTCACAACACACACGTTTCATGTTTTGAATATTGGTTTTCGGTTTTTCCGTTTTTGGTTTAACCGATCTTGGTTTCATGAATAGATAGATCAAAACAAGTTTACATGGTTTAATGTATATTAGATTTGTTCTATATACATGCATGCTTCAACTACCTAGACAAACTTAGTTTTGACTTACTTATTCATGTGTTTTATGTTTTGGTATTTTTAACAAAACATATTTTGGAATTAAAGACAAAAACATGGATATATATATATATATATATATATATATATATATATATATATATATATATATATATATATATATATATATATATATATATGTTTCATGTATATAGGATTATATCCATATACATCATGCCTAAATGTTGTTTAATATCATGTTTTTGTATTTGGATAAGTCTTGGACAAAATGTATTTTCTATTCAAAAATTCAAGTTTTAGAAAATACAGTTTTTGGATTTTGGTAAAAATGATAAGACACAAAAATGTTTCAAGATGTTTGAAATTTGTGTTGAAATTTTTAACACAAGTTTATATTTCAATATAAAATGATAAAACCATTTTTGTGTAATTCTAGAGATTTTATGGGAATTTATTGGATAATAAATACCTTGTTTTTCTGGCCCAGAACTGCAGCTGCCAGGCTAGGTCAGTCGACCGGAGCGGTCGACCGTACCATGTAGCCGGTCGACCGAAGCTGTCAACCGACGTGCACGGATACGTGCACGCTGGCTGCCCCATAAGCCGGTCGACCGCACGGTCGACCGACTGAGAGCAGTTTGCTCTCTGTTTGTCCCCGGCCGACCGAGCGGTCGACCGGACAGAGAGCGTTGCTCTCTGTATCTGGGACGGTCGACCGCACGGTCGACCGGTTGCTGCCAGCGGTCAAAATGTGACCGTTGGCCGGTCGACCGACTGGTCGACCGGTAGTTCATTTTTGGCAGGATCTGCTTCCAACGGCTAGTTTTCCAAATGGCCTATAAATACCCCATTGGAAAGAGGTTTTCTCTAAGATTTTTTGTGCGAATTTTTCCTGACTCTCTAGTGTTTTCACAGCAATCAAAAGAAGTTTTTGGGCTTTAAATTGAACAATCTATTTGGTGTTTTTGCTAGGGTTTGAAAAATCAAAGAAAAGGGTTTTTGGGGAAAGTGTTTGATTCAACTTCTTCACCTTGATTTCTAGTTTTTCCCAAGGATTTTTCTTTGAGTTTTTGATTTCCATTCCTTTGGTTTTCTCCACACTTGAGCTACATCTACTATCTCATTCTATAGGATCTTTGTGTGGGAAAGAAATTATTTGTGGTTGTTGTTTAGACCACCAAGTTGTAAACCCTTCATTTGCTTGGCTTTGTGCCTTTCCCTCATTGTGTTGAGGAGGTTGTGCATTTGGGTTGTATCCCTCAAGTTGTGAGGTGATCCTTGTGTTGCTTTGTGGTTATCCCTCAAGGTTGTGAGGTGATTGTTTGTTGGCTTGGTGTTGTGCCTCAAGGAGGAGGTTGTGTTTGTAAAGGGAGGAGTTGGGTACTCCTTGTAATTGTTATTGCCCCAAATCCTCGGTGGAGGTTCCCTTTGTGGGAGTCCTTTGTGGACAAGCTAGTGGACTTGAAATCCTTCTGTGTGAAGGCGGGGATGTAGAGCTGGGTGCTCGAACCTCGAAACATATCTTGTTGTTTGCGCTTGATCCCTTGGCTCTTACTCTCTCTCTCTCTCTCTATTGTGCCTTGCATCAATTCATATTGTTCATTCATATTTATTTGCTTGGCTTGTTTGAGTGTGCATCTCTTGTTAATTGCAATTAGTTTTTAAATTCCGCATTAAGTTTATTAGATTAGCATTATCACCTATTCACCCCCTTCTAGGTGATTTCAGTTTTGTCAAGGATCTCTCCACCCGGAAAACTCTACTACGGGGATAACTTAAGGATGGTTGTATGTCTTTTCCCTGGGGAACCATAACTTCACCGCCTCTCCCCAGGCTCTTCTCGGTGAGCATGCATCTTCCTTCGTTTGGCATGAGCGTCTAGGTCATCCCTTCACTAGAGCTGTCTCCAGTGTTTTATCTCAACATCGACTTTCTTTCTTCACTGACCGTGATGGTACCCCTCTCTGCATCCCCTGTCAGCAAGGAAAAAGTTAATGTTTCTCTTTTTCGCTATCTTCCATGATTGCTACTGCTCCTTTAGAGCTTATTCATTCTGATTTATGGGGTCCGTCTCCTGTGTCCGCTGTAAGTGGTCATCGCTATTATATTACCTTTGTAGATCACTACAGTAAGTATATTTGATTTTATTCTTTAGTTAATAAAAGTGATACTTTCTCTATTTTCTTGAGTTCAAAATTCACGTGGAAAAAATTTCTTGGGCGTTCCATTAAAACACTCTAAACTGATGGAGGTGGCGAGTTCATCAAATTTAAACCTTATTTGTCTTCTTAGGGTATTGCTCATCGCTTATCTTGTCCACACACTAGTGACCAGAATGACACTGCAGAGAGAAAGCACCGCCATTTTGTCGAGATCGGCCTCACTCTTCTGGCTCGGTCAAATGTTCCATTCTATTACTGGCCTTATGCTTTCCAACTCGCCTCATTTCTCATCAATAGAATGCCCACCTCCGTCCTCCATAATTATCTCCCTACCAAAATTTATTTCATAAAGCACCTGACTACCTTTCCTTACGTATTTTTGATTGTGCTTGCTACCCTCATCTGCGTCCATACCAAACTCATAAGTTTGATTTTTGGTCCAGTCAATGTGTCTTCTTAGGTTACTCGGCTTCGCATAAAGGTTATCTATATTTGCATATTTTCTCTGGACGTATTTACATCTCCCGAGATGTTGTCTTTGACGAATCCTCCTTTCCTTTTCAGTCTCCTCTATCCTCTCTCTCCACCTACTCCCACGCCCTCACCACCGATCCCCATCTCCACGTCTCTATTACCTTCCATTGTTCCAGTCCCCTCTTCTCATGAGGGCCCCACCATTGACTCTCCTCCTCCTCCACCACCACCTTCCTCACATTCTCCTTCTCCACCACCTTCCTAGCACTCGGCGATGAGTCCTTCTCATTGTCCTCATGGCTCTCCCAGTCCCCCTCCTACCAGGACACACCATATGGTCACAAGAACGCAGGATAACACCAGAACACCAAAGGTCTGGCAAGCCACCCGGTATCCCATGCCTACCTGTCTCATGGCCGACTTGGCCACCGCTCCTCTCGAACCTACATGTTTCACGCAAGCTTCTAAATATCCTAAGTGGCGCCAGGCAATGGACACTGAGGTGAACGGCTTGCTTAAGAACAAAACCTGGTCTCTTATGCCATACCACCCTACCATGAACCTGGTTGGCTGCAAATAGGTTTTCAAGTTAAAATATAAAACTGATGGTTCTGTTGACCTGCCTGGTGGCTAAGAATTTTCATCAACAACCAGGATTAGAATATGGTGAGACATTCAGTTCGGTCATCAAACCGATTACTGTCCGTACCATGTGCAGTCTGGCCGTCTCCAATGACTGGTCTATTTGACAGTTGGATGTGAATAATGCATTTTTGTAAGGTTTTCTTACTGAGATGGTCTACATGGAACAACCTTCGAGGTTCATCAATCCTGCTCGTCCCAATCATGTATGCGAGCTTCACCGCAGTATCTATAGTCTCAAACAAGCTCCACAGGCCTGGTTTTCTCGCCTTAGCAATTATCTAGTCACAATGAGCTTTGTGGGCTTCAAGTCTGACACGTCTCTCTTCCTCCGACGAGTCAGGACAGATTTTCTTCTAGTTCTTATCTATGTGGACGACATCATTATCACAGGCAATGACTCACGGGCTGTTACTCATCTTATTCAAGAACTAGGTTGGGAGTTCTTATTAAAAGACCTCATCCCACCGCACAATTTCTTGGGCGTGGAGTGTCACCGTACACCCTCAGGTTTCTTTCTCTCTCAACAGAAGTACATCCGTGACTTGCTTCTCCGACTCAAGGTGGATGGTGTCAAGCCTGTCAGCTCGCCTACGGCTACTTCATGTAAGCTTTTCAAGGTTGTTGACAAACCTCTCTCTAACCTGTTTGTTTACCGAAGTACTATTGGGGCGCTACAATGCCTCAGCTTTACCAGACCTGATATTGCCTTCTTGGTGAATAAGGTCGCTCAGTTCATGCAAACTCCAACTGATGAGCATTGGAGCGCTATAAATCGGATCCTCTGTTACCTCAAATCTACCATTCAATATGACCTTTTTATCTCTCGTCATTCTTCTGTACAGCTTACTGCTTATACCGATGCAGATTGGGCAAGGTCAAATGATGATCGAAAATCCACCAGTGGCTATTGTGTCTTTCTTGGTACAAATCTCATTTCTTGGAGCTTGAAGAAGCAGTGCACTGTGGCACGATCTAGCACTGAGGCAGAGTATAGGGGCGTGGCAATGTTGCAGCAGAGGTCGTTTGCTTGCAGTCATTACTTCGCGAGCTTGGAGCAATCTCCCCTAATAGTTCTCTGTGACAACCTCGGTACAACATATCTCTCGGTCATTTCTAGTCGTCACTCACGCTCTAAACATATTGAGATCGACATTCATTTTGTGCGGGATTATGTCGCCAATGGAGTCCTGGATGTTCGGTTTGTGAGCACTAAAGACCAACTAGCAGACATCTTCACTAAGCCTTTGAGCTCATTAATGTTTTCTATGCTGAAAAAACAAGCTCTTGGTTTTTTCGAACCCACTTCGCTTGCACGGGGCGGGGGGGGTAGAGATATCCAAAGACAATACGTGACTCATGTGAAACATGTGATCCATGTGAAAGAAACCCCTCATGCAATCAACCAGATCTTAAAATCTCTCCATGATTATAGGAACACATGAGACTCATGCACCATGTGTTTCTCATTCTCTCTTTTAATCAATGTTTCTTATTGTATCTTCTAAATCAGTGTAAACATGTGACCAATATGTGTGTATATATATATACAACCAACAACCATAGCTAGTGATATCTTGTCATTGCACAAATAAGTATTCTTCTCCTTCTTCTTTATCTGCAGCCATGTATTCGGATTTATGGAGGAGAAAAAAAATCCTAGAATTGTTAGACATAAAGAGAAATCCATATCCCAAGTGACCTGTCAAATTCAAAATGATTTTCTTCATTGGACAAGCCTGGTTCATGTGAATCACAAGGCTAGAGCAGCTAACATTATCCATGCACTTCAGCAAATGGACCCTCACTTTGCTCACATCTGCATGTTGATTTTGTGTTATTATTGTACATCACAATAATCACTTGGACTCAGCACTTCCTTGTTATGAGTCAATTAACAGAAAAATGCACCCGATGTTTGCATGATAAACGGAATGGGTTGCAGCAATCAAATCTCTATCATTTGGCTTCCTAATCTCATGCTGACAGGAACTAGCTTGACAATGATTAATTACCAATGACTTGTTTGTTTGCCAATTGCCTCAAATCTCTTTTGAATATGAATAAGACACATTAACATTGACAAAAGAATTTAGATGTCACATATAGAATACAAAAAATTATATCGACTAATCATAAGAGTTTTTACAACCAATTAATGTACAATTTGGTCAATAATAATTCAATGAAAATGGTTAAGTGCAAAGTATATGACTCTTCTCTCATTCTATTATGTCATCTCATTAGTGAAATAAACGTGTACAACTTTTCAGCTTCTTTACCCAAGTACACTACCCACTTAGATAGTGACATTTATTTTATGAATAATCACATTTGATAATCTTTATCATCTCATGGACAAATTAATTATAATTATACAGAAACAACTTAAGTGTACATCTTTATCAAGTGTTACGGGTCATACGGTTACACAACTTGTCTTCTCAAGTTTCTCATGTCCCATGCATGGGTGGAATGTACCTAGCCTTTCTCTATCTCCAAGCACAAACTCTCACTAATGGTGAACCTCTCCACTCCAAGACCACTTCATTCCCACAATCTCCTCTAACCTTTACCCCATAGTTGCACCCACTTGCAATTTCCTTGGCCTCCATTAGAGTTTGCTTGCTAACCCTACAGCCCTTTAAATTAGATCCAATAAGAAGCTCATCAAGCAATCCAAAACCAGAAGAAACACAAGTGCCTGCAAACAGGCATTCCATGGTTGTCCTTGCTAGAGAGAGGTTGGATGGAAAATGCCACTCCATTGACTCAAACAAGGCATGAGAATGCAACAAATGGCCATCAGAAAATGGCAAATGGCCAGAAGATCCATTCCCATATGTTAGTATCCCACTTATTCTAGAGCTAGCAACCAACTTTTGAGCCACCTCTATGAACTGAACTACTTTTCTTTTCCCTTAACATTAGCCATCCCCATGTGGGAAGCTCCACCATACAATTAAAAACTAACCACTCTCTCCCACTTGCACCAATACTTGTCACCCTCCTCTTATCAAGCAACTCCTCCAATCTCAGCTGATCTACTCTCAATTTCAGCCCCATAGTTTGAGCAAAACATGCAAGCCTCTCCTTCGTCCTCTTGAACCTATAATCATCTTCCATATCAATGCATGTGATGCAAACTGACCGTTCTGGCCCAAGAGCAGAAAGCAAAGGCGGCCATTGGATGCCATCCTCAATGTTGAAATCTACAATATGGACCACTTCTATATCTCTTGGCACAGACGCGTGGATTGCAGCATTAGCCACAAAGTGTGCAAACCTTCCATAGGGTGTTATCTCATAGAAAGCCTGAAAAGCAATAGCATAGTTCTTGATGCACTCCTGTTTTAGGTAATCATATTGTGGATCGGGTTGTTGGACTAACAAGTAGCGAGCGAGGCGCTCCATTGTTGTGCCAACGTGGCTAGCTTTCTCCTGGAGCCGAGTCAATATCACTTGGGCAAGGCAGATAAATCCTCTTCCCATAGCCTCTCCATAGGCCTTTAGTAGATGAAATAAACTCAATTCTCTTTCTAGTTTGATGTCAAGCCCTGGAAACAACCAGGATGGTAAGCTTGCTTCTTCACGCATACACATGTCTTCATGGCATGGTTGCTGTTGGGATGGTTGATGGAAGTTATCTTCATATATCCATTCTGATGCATCTAGAAGATCTAGAGGATACTCCTCGGAGTCTAACACTGCAAGATGAGCATCATTGCAAGAATTAGTAGCCAATACATTGGAGAAACTGCCGGTGAAGGTAGTAGTTGGAGAGAACATGCAGGAGCCCATGTAAGCCTCCATGTCCAAAATAATCACCCAAACATCAAAAGGTAATAGAAATTTAAGAAAATAAAATGAAAATGAGAGAGATGGGAGGAGGAGGAGAAAATGTTGGAAGTTAGATGACAAAGAGAAGGCTAAAATGGGCTTATATCTGTAGTAAGATGTGCCATAGGTGGACAAAAGACGAGTGGGAGAGGAAATGGATGAGAATGAAGCAGGTTTGCGCCCCAACTCCCATCAGGAAACCTTTTTTTATTGGTTTATTAACACCAATCAGACCTTCATTCTTCACAGAGTTCAAGCGGGTTCGTCTTCTTTCTTTGTCTTCTTTTTTCTAGTTCTACTCCCCCGTCTCTCAAACTTTATCCTTTCTTATTAATATAAGAATGAGTCGGCTGTTCTGGCAACAATCTAGATGATTTTGACATTATTAATAATGTTATCGCGTAAGAGCAAATGCCAAACATATAAAGATTATAGGAAGATATTATTTATGCAGCTAGGAACACTCCTTGAAAAGGCTGCTAATCCTTACCTTGTAATGTTAATGCATATGCATTTTATTTTTTATTTGTTAAGAGCTATAAGGACGCAGTTCCCTCCAGATTGTGACCAGAGTCTAAACATTACTATAAAAATGGCCAAAAAAAAATGGAAGGTAACAACAGCAGCCAGCAAAATAGTTGCTTCTGATTCACATCTTGACTTGGTAAGTATCAGTGATATCTTTAAGAACAGATCAAAATCATATAAATAGTTAAGTTGCAAAGTAGTGATATTACAAAGCTATAATCTAACTGACAGGACCTAAATATGATCGAACAAATAATTTCTAAAGTAGATTCAGCACATTGCAAAAGATATTCACCAAGAAGGAAAAGAAGCTCCATGTAGTTTACTTTAATAGCTATCTCAAGAGGGTTGCTAAATTTTAACATTAATCAAATTACAAGTCTGAGAAAAGTTATTTAAGACTTGTGAACTAGAAAAAAGGCTGAACTAGTTAGGATATAAGGTAGCATTAACATCCGTCTAAGAAATAGACCTATTACCATATCAATACAAAAATTTCTATCTACTTGAGAAAAAGGTTTAAACAGTAAGAGATTTTAACTTGGACTGAAAAATGTAGCAAGTTTTAACTTGGACAGAAAAATGTTCACATGGATGAGGCCTCCAACACTTAAACGCCCAATACAAGTGGCATCCAGCCTGATACTTCAATAAGAGTCTTTGGTCTCCAAAAATTCATTTTTACTTGAGATCGATATGATTCCGCTGTTGCTTTCATGACCTGCCCACCAACTATGCAGCCAGCCAATACATTGTTTCTTCGAGCTTTCTCTCATCTTTGGCAGAGGCAAAAGATGTCCAAATGTTAATATCCGTGTCAAGCTTTGATTTGGTGAGAGTTATACACATGCTAGCTTCCATGTAGAAATTGAAGACCGTACTTTGGGATTAACTCAAAATCTCCAGAACCACGTAGCACCTGATATTCGATGAAGAATACCATCAAGAATAAACCAACAAAATGAAGGGAGTTGAAACTTTGCTTAACTAGCCCCGTGTCACTCAAATTATGCATCAACTATTCCACAAACTAGAACTTTAGCTTTTGAGAGGAATTGGAAGGACAGTTGGTACTTGGAACTTTTCATAAGTTTTCTTGCAAGGTTAACCACTCAACAATAGAAATTCTACGTAAGCTACAGATCCTTCAAAGTAACGTATCAGGTCACATCAGTCAGCCTATATTTTTCAAGTCTTTATTTCTTAAAGATTCAGCATTTTCATGGAAACAATTGTATCCCCACCACACCATAACAACCTTATAGATAACTAGGGTTTATGTCATCCCTCTCACAATCATGTTGCTATCCTTCAGACTTGGATTAGATATAGAACTGAAGCAAGGGGTACATTTCCCTTTCAAGAGAAATGCATTGATGTAATTGGATAATACCTGTTCACTAACAGACGAAGGGGGGAAATTATGTAATATTAGATGTCACTGGTACTTTATATTCATAAGTTATAGTGTAGCCATTCCAACAAAGGAAATAGCTAAGTGGGTAGTTATGTTGGGTTAAGGAATTGTCCTAGGTTGGCCCTTGTCGTCCAAAATCCAACTTTTAGTCTTTAATCTTCAATATTTGAAAAACAATCAGCGAGAATTAGGGTTCAGTTTTACTCAAAGCTCGTAGGTTAAAGTCTTAGCAATTAGTACACATAGATCAACCAATAAAAATACGGAAGGATAACCCAAAAAAAATCTCAAGCTAAATTGTGAACGATGCATGTAATCAGTATCTTTTTCAACTTCATCTCATCTTTGGCAGTGGCAGAAGGTTTCAAAAGAACTGATTGCCACATCCTATACAACTATTGTCACGTCCCGCTTCTCAAAATACGTAAAAGCGAAGTCACGATGAGAGTCGGCGACGTATATACACAAGGAGAATACCCCACGTATACACGCTAAGTTTAAAGAAACCTGAACAAGTTGTAAAAGTCTGCTACGATAAATCAATATCACTGCAATACTACATATAGATGTCACATGATATCAGATGAAAAAAGAATAGAACAAGCAATGAGTCTGATATATATGGGATCAAGGAAACTACAGATACGACATGAATAAAAAGGAAGACAATAATACCAGAATAGGTAGAAGAAAACTCTACCTCATCGCAACATGAACGGTCTCATTGAACAACTGATCAATAACATAAAACATCTAATATTTGGAGATGTAAATCTAGGGTCGTCAGAAAGCGACCGAATAAGTGTGCAAAATAAAAGGGGAAAGTGCACATGCATATAATGTGTGAGCAATATGAAATGAAACTATAAAACTATAATAGGTAAGAGACAGTATGCATATCATCAATGAACAGTAATAAAAATCAATCAATAACAAAGTTAGATGTATAACCAGGTCATGTGTTCTATCAGGTATCTATCATGGCATACATGTATCAGATGTCTATCATATCATATACGAGTACAGTCAGGTGAGTACAGTCAATTACAGTACATAATAACAGTTTATCATTATTAATTATGTCAACCGATACCAATTGCCACTTGAAATAGACGCCTCCCATACTACGCCTACTACACGTGTCAATCGGGATCCTAAGTTAGTGAAACTGATCGGTTGGAGATATTGTCTTTGCGTCAGGTGGGTCTCGTACATACCCGGGACCACGGCCAATCACTTGGAACTGAACCAGGTCCTACCGCTAGGTAGTCAATAATAATAACAATATGAATAATACAGAATGTCAGTCATCCCCCGGAACCTTGCAGTGACACCGTATCTCGGCTGCGCAACCTGTATCTTAGGTCCACCCAAAATACAAACGTTGTCTCCTCCATCAATTTCTCCAATCTCGGTGTAAGTTGTCTATTTATATTGTTATTTAGAACAATCAATATCCATATTATTTCAATTACTGGGACGATACTGCGACAATAACAATATCAATAATGTAACCATAACAATGTGGACAATATCATTGTGTAAATGGTAGAACAATAGAATAATGCATGTGCTACGGTCTGGTGATATCTTCCCAGTAACTTTCAATAACATGATTAATATAATAACAAATCCAGATACTGCTCAATAGACATTCTCACCTAGGACTGACCAACATCGCATCCATCTGCACTGATATACAATAGTAACTTATCTATCAACTTATAGTCTCAATACAATCATCAGGAACATCATGTATCAATCCATACCAAAGTAATCTGGTATAGTAAACCACGGTCTCAATGAATTAGTAATCAGTTCTCTCACCCTATCAATCTACTCTGATCCTCAAGTCATTGATATATCCATCCTCTAAGTCACTGATGTATATGAATCTCAATAACTGAAATAACTATATGTTCTGATACATATAATCAAATCTCCACATTTCAATCTGATCAAGATCATCACACACTCTCACTCTATCAAAGTCAATCACAAGATCCTAAAACACAAATAATATATCAAATATATATATCTAAAATCTACCAGGTCAGGTCAACCCAATTAACGTCTATTCCTCAACCCCCAAGTCAACTCGAATTTAGTTGAGTCTACATGACAAGTCCAAGATCCCGTCCTTTTAATAAGAATCTCCTATTTAACCAATCACAATATCCGACTAAAGTTTCACCTGTTTTACCATCGACTAATACTCAATATCAACAAAATATCATTTGTACTTGAACGATATAATCAATAAATAAATCTCAAATACTCACAATTATAAATTCAACTACATCAATCCTATCAGAATATTATTCAAAATCATCTGTAAGAAATATAGGCATCAAGCCAACTCCAACTCTCGCTAAGTCCAATTAAATTCATATCTGAGTAATTACCAAATAAATAGTTAACAAGTCTGATAAATACTCCACATAAAATATACATCTAATCACAGTCACGAACCAATCATCTCAAGATCAATCCCATAGACAGACTAACGTACATCATAACTAGATCCGAATCCGAAACGGTAATAGCTATACATGAAATGGTATAAGCCTAATATCTTAATATCAAAATACAAGGTCCATATACATCTGATGCTCAAATATGAACTCGGTCAGCCAATCAAATAGATCGAAACATGTTAATGTCTAAGACATATCGCTACAAGGCCTAAGCCAATAATGACGAATTTCTAACATACGAAATGACATCAAAATTGCTCATATCAGCTAAATAAATAAGATGAAAGCTCGCTGATGCCTCATTAAGTGATACATGTAATAATACAGGTAAATATCTCAAACAGTCACATGAAATGATACGGTAACATATATATAATACTGACAACGAAAAATAAGGAAAATGATACAAGAGCAAACACTCACATGAAATAACGCGGTTTTGGATTCGAATCGTCATCTGGTCTCCACTGTACGAATCGGTATGAATCTTTGAATCGTCTAATGGGTCAGTCTTTAAATCGATTGTGTATCGGGTTCACAACGAACACGAATTCGGATTGGGTCCGGGTCTTCTGTAAACATGATTCTGATCTCTTGTACAACTGAAATGCACAATTACATGTGCACCCACTCATGAACACAAGTATACACGTTAATACACCCCATATACATACACAATGCATACACATACATACACTTATATACAGGTATACACATACATACACACTATTTATGTAACTATACTAATATACATACATACATATGTATCTATATATACACACACTACATGCATGTACCCACGCACGCACAAAAACACCCATACTAAATCCATGCACATATTAACATACTTCATGCAAATGTATACATATTTACACACATATCCCTATCATAATAATTCATGCATACACATGTATTACATAGAAAGATAGAGAGAGAGAGAGAGAGAGAGAGAGAGAGAGAGAGAGAGAGATGAAGGGATTCACGGTGATGGGCTTGGGCGGAGCTCGAGAATCGTCTCCGGTGAAAGGTGGAGGCTGCGGAGAGTGTCTACGGCTCGAGGATCTCGCCGAGATGGATGCGGGTGTGTTCGCGCTCGCCGACGGAGGAGATCGGGTGGGTGATGAGTTGCCGAAGTGGTGAAGGAGGAGGAAGGGAAACTTGGCACCATGATGCAGTGCTCGGCTGTCGGAGTCTATGCCATGGGGGTTCGGTTGGGTTGCACAGGAAGGGTGTCTCGGTTGAGAGGATGGACAGGCGCTATCAAGTGGGAGCATGGCCTGGTGATAGGGAAGTGGGCGCTATTCAGGGGCTGCCATGGCTTGCAAGGAGATGGGCACTGGATCTCGACGCCTCTGGCTCGAGTTGTCTGGCCCGCTGTGATGCGGCATGAGAGAGCGGCCAGGTGCACTAATTCGATTAGGGCAATGGCCTAGTCGACTAATGATACAAATAGAGAGTTGAAAAATCTATTTCATTGTAGACTAGTCGACTCTAGGCCGTATTCCTAATCGACTAGTAGGGTTTATTAGCTGACTAGGTTATTTCCTAGTTGACTAATATAGCTGCAGCGGCCCAGTTTTCAAATCTGATTCTGAATTCGTTTCTGATCCGAATTAGGTGTTTTTGGTTTCTTTTTCTTCGTGATTTCTTTGGCTATATAAAGAAGGGTAGTGTCCCCAATATTTATAACCTGTAATTGATTGATTCAATAAGAACTCTCTCCCCTTACCCCGAGGACGTAGGCAAATTGTCAAACCTCATTAAATTTTGTGTTCTCTCTCTTTTCTTTATTTACTTTTTCCTGTGATTGATTGACTGTTCTCTGGTGGCCTTCTTCTTTATTGTTTGGGATTTCAACAAGTGGTATTAGAGCTTTTCGGGTTCAACAGGGAGTTTTCTGTTCGGGTGGAGCAAATAAATTAGGAGACTATCTACAGTTTCATTCGGAGGTAAAGTTCTGACCTTTCCTATTTGCATTTATTTTCACTAATTGTTTTTTCACATTGTGTTAAGGATGTTGCGGAATTGTTATGCTCTGATACCAATTATTATAACTCTCAGGATCGACGCTAGCGGAACTTGACAATATGAACAGTACTTGCAAAAGGAAAACTAGATATAAAGCAAACTAGTAATACTTAGACAAAAGAGTAATAAAGAAAAAACACAAGGATTTAACGTAGTTTGGCCCAAACTTGGCCTATGTCCACGGGAGAGAACTTGAGAGAGCTTTATTAATAGACTTGATACAAAGAGATCTAACCTTCCTCTTGATGTAATAAGAGTATTCACGTTCCACTTGAATCTAGCCCTAGATTACAAGAGTATTACCTTTTATCTATGCACCTTCAACTTGCTCCTCTCTTTCTTGGCTTCCTCTGATCCCTTTGCTTGAGATTCTCTGTTGTAAAAACTCCCTGAGACTTATTTGGTTGAGGCAATTATAATGCTTGGTTACAACCTTTATTTATAGGATTTTACAATATAATTTTTATTTGGACTATGAGATGATCTTGGCCTTTGGATGGTTGAAGAATCTTGATCAATCTTGTAATACACTATATGAGTTTTACCCAAAAATAATAATAAAAAATGGTAACTTATATGCAGGCGCTGGGGATCAAAATCAGGTCCCCAGCAAGGGAGAGGAGAGAGTAAACCATTATGCCACATTAGCGTGTAATCTAAAAGCACTCGAAATTAAATTTGAACCTAACAAGCTAGTCAATCTATAATTTTCAAATCTAAACCGAATCTCCTTGAGATTTATTTAGCAACCTTCAATTCTTATCTGAACTGCTAAATTAAGCAATTTAAACCTTACTGGAATTCAGGTTTCTAAAATCTCTAATAACCTATATTAAGACCCAAACCCTTTCTTTCTCTTCAACCTCAAGAAAAAACCCTAATCCCAACTCTCCCACTTTCATCTTTCCTTTCTGCTCAAGCGGATCGTGATCGAAAGGGGGGTTTCGAGGTACAAGGATTGAGGAGAAAACAAGGAGGAACAACTCAAGTAAGTAAATCTCGATTGTGAATTTAATCTCAGTTTTTTTAGGAAAAAATAACAAATTAAATTAGAACCATAAAAATAAATTATTAATTTCAGCAATCTGCTAAAACTCACCGCGAAACAATTATTGGTTCCTAGAAACTTATCTAATAAAATTTTTGTATGATCACTGTTTTAATACTCCACAAAACCTTTACTTTGAGCAAATTAAATCCAAGAAAGTAACCTGTTTTCCATAATTTAATATGATGCAAATAGTTTATTCAATATCAAGTCAATAATAGACCATCTACGAATTTTTAAACATCAAAAGTCAATTCAAAAATCCAATTAAAATACATACCTAAATTTACACACTTTTAAAATTTTTACAATTTAGTATTTGAAATTTCAAAAAAAAAACAAAGAAAGACAGGAAAAAAAAAGGAAAAAATTTTAAAGGCCGCTGCACTCGGCCAGCCGAGAACAGCTCGGCCATCTACACAGACCTAGGCAGGTCTGTGCAGGGCCTGGCCCGGCCAGGCCATACCGGGCCTTACTTGGCCCGGGTCTGGCTGGCTCGCTTCGTTGCGGGCTGGGATGCACAAGGGCAGCTCCTGTGCAGCAAACTCCCATTGAGAGAAAAAAATTTTGGCTGAGGCTCACGGGCTGTTCCAGCCCAACTCTGTATGGGCTGCCCCTTCTGGATCCACACCCGCACAACAAAACCCTACCCAACAGAAAAATCCAGACTTGTTAACCATGCAGAAAATAATTAAAATAATTAGTTAAAAATATTAAAAAAATAGAGAAAAATACAAATAATAGTGTACAATATTTCTACTTTCTATGATAAAATTTTCAAAGAAATAGCAACATAAATTAAATCAAATTACTCCCTTTAAAGTTAGTTTTCCTTAATGGTAAATCTAAACCCGTTAAGAAATTTAATGTTAAAAAGCCTTTAAAAATCCAACAAAAGAAAATTTAAAATTAGTCAAATTAAACCTATTAATTTCATGTAATCCAGAGGAACATACTCCCAACCTTAAGCTAATTAATCAAGATTAAATAAATAAAAGATCCTAATAATTTCTATTGAAATAATTTATGTAGATTTTCGGGATTCTAGGATTTGCAGTGCTTTGGATTGTGATCTAGCTCAGGTGAGTGCTTTTTCCCCTTCAATTAACAAGAATTCTTGTGATGAAAGATTTTATCTAATTATTTAATTATGTTATAAAGGTGATTTAAATGATTAAGCTAATTTTCTAGTATTTAGAAATTTTATATTTTCATGAATTACCTCCATGTATTATTTGTGGTATATTTATATATTCCTGTATGTAATTAAGTTCATTTGTTCTTAATAATAAACCTTCAAGATCACTACATGATATCGGTTAGGACTTTGCTACTAAGACTCACCTGGATGATATTTGTGACCATTTATCTGATTACCATCATGTTCATGTTATCTAACTACTGGAAAAATATTGTTAGACTGTAACAACCTCGTCCTGTTTATCATGTTCACCGACATATACATATATACATATACATATATACATATATATATATATATATATATATATATATATATATATATATATATATATATATATATATATATATATATATATATATATATATATGGGTCAAGTGCTCCTAGTAGGTCTCCTTAGATTACAATCTAAGGAGACGGCTTAAACCTCCAAGATCCCGATTTTTTTTTCGCGATCCGACCGCACATTATCATATTCATGTTATAAGATGCACACATAAAAAAAATCACGTGATTTGAAGTTCATTTACTCATTGATCTAATCGTTCCATTTTGTTCTACTGTTTAAAAACCGTTAATGTTTGAAACCAAAGAAAATACAGTAAACAAACTTCAAATCACGTGATTTTTTATATGCATACATCTTATAACATGAATATTATAATGTGCGGTCGGATCGTGAAAAAAAATTGGGATGTTAGAGTTTTAAGCCGTCTCCTTAGATTACAATCTAAGGAGACCTACTAGGAACACTTTTCCCTATATATATATATATATATATATATATATATATATATATTATATATATATATCCTGTTATACATGTATCACAATTTCACTTTTGAAGTTGGTACTGTTATCATTACCGACTTATCCCAGTAAATTTAGGTAACATGTATATTAATAATCTTGACAACTAAATTAAACAACTTACACTGGGATTGAGAAAATTGATGGAGGAGACAGCATCTGTATTTGGGTGGACCTAGGATTTAGGTTGCGCAGCCGAAAGAGGGTTCCACTGCAGGGTTCCCGTGAGGTGACTGGCACCCCGTCCTATTCCTGTTCCTGTTATACATGTTATACATGTATCCGACCTGTTATACATGTTCCTGACTATCTTGCGGTAGGTCCTGGTTCAGTGCCAGGGGTCTGAGACGTGGTCCCTGTTATATGCACGGGACCCACCTAAAACACAGACAATGTCTCCAACCGATCACTTTCAATAACTGAGGACCTCGATTGGCACGTGTAATAGGCGTAGTATGGGATGCGTCTATTACATGTGGCAATTGGTGTTCGCTGACATAATTAATAATGAAAACTGAATTCTTACATTGACATTATAAACTGAACTTGACATCTGCCTGCATGTTATGATAGACATTGATTATACTCATGACCTGAGGTACCCTTGATTATATCACTGACTGGCTTAGTTACTATTCATTTATTGTTGGCTTGTTATTCCAACCTTATCATATATATTTTCTTTCCATATGCTTATACGTTACATGCACGTGCACTTTCCTTTTTATTTTACCACTCAGTAGGTCGCTTATTAACGACCCTGAGTTTGCTATGCTCAGATCCAGATCTGAGGACATTGCAGGACTAGGAGTACTTTGAGCGCGTTGCAGATCTCCAGTAGACCATCCGCAGTTCAGTTCGTGAGGACTTTTAGTATTTTTGGTTTTATTCTTATTATGCTTATAATAAGTGAACTTTCAAGACATTATTGTACTTACTTTTGAATACTGGAATAAGTTGTGAACTTTATGTTTAATTTAATACATTGAGGCTTAGCGTATTTTTATTGAAAATACGTTGCCGACTCTTATCACGTACCCAATTTTGTGTATTTTGGGAAGTGGGGCGTGACAGGGTTGCTTGGTATCAGAGCCAGGTTTTATCTAGGATGTATAATTAAGCCAAGCTCTTACCGACAATGTTAAAAATCATACATTCTAGCTACAAGTACAATAATGTTTAAAGTATATTTGAAACCTATTATATATATTTTCCTAAATTTTATCTTGATTTTCCAGAGCAATAGCCCAACGATCTCCCTCATCCCGTATTGTTGCTCGTAATGAGGCCACTGATCTGATAGGAGTGCTCCGTGGTATGATGGAGTCTCAACAGGAACAAACAGTACTCCTTTGAGACGGATTGTTGGCAGCTCAACAGACGGCCATGGCGGCCATAGAGAGGTCAACGACACCTCGGAACCAAAGCCCGGGAACATCTCCGACTTCAGGAGGTTACAGCCGGCCACCTTTCTGGTACTGGGGAAGCCGTTGGATGCGGAACAGTGGTTGGTTGATATGACCAACCTCTTAACTGCAGCTCGTGTTCCCAAGGACGAGCAAGTCGAGTGGTCAAGGTTCAGCTGACAGACGTGGCTCGGACATGGTGGCTTATAGAGGAAGAGCGGTTGGAACCACCAATCGCTTGGGAGCAATTCATGGACAGCTTTTATGAGAGGTTCTTCCCAAAACAGCTCGAAGGGAAATGGAACAGTTCATCAACCTGCAACAGGGGAGTCGTACCATGATGAGTACACTGCGAAATTCTTAAGATTGAGCCGGTTCGTTCCCTACATGGTGGCAGATGAGGAAGACCGGGCTAACCGATTCTAGCAGGGTCTGAGGTTGGACATTCAGAAGTTCTTGGTCACACCGCCGCTGAGGACTTACTCTCAGGTTCTCAGTGCTGCCCGTAACTTGGAGCAGGTGGTAGAGAAGGAGAATAAGAGCAAGGTGCAGGCAAGGCCGCTAAAGCGACCTTTGACCAGGTGATTAAGGGACCTACATCCAGATTCAGCGGTGCTCCACATAACAAGCAACAGTTTACTCCTTCCCCGCGGACAGTATTTACGGATTTTGTCAGCTACTGAGGCATCATCGAGGGGAGTGCAGAAGGGCGAACAGACTATGCCTGACTTGTGGAACTAGAGATCATCAGCTAGTGAAACTATCTGTCCAAGGGGCAGAGGAGTGTCATGCCTGTTGCTCCAGCATCAGAAGCAGCCAAGAGGAATCCAGTACCTGCAGGTAGAGGAGTTCCACTGCCACTACAACGACAGATGTTCAGATAGTCCCAGGGGAGGGTAGGAGCAGGTCGTGGGAGAGGCCAGGCTTTTAATCTGACTATAGAAGAGGCAGAGGCATCAGAGGAGGTGGTGGCAGGTACCATTCCGGTTTATTCAGTTTCAGTCATATCACTATTGATTCTGGTGCTTCACATTGCTATATATCTACTAGTTTCGTAATGAAGCATTCTATACCCTGTTATAATATGGAACTCCATGGGAGATTAGTACGGAGAATGGGATTATAACACTAGTAGAGTATGGAGATCTTGTCCTGTAGTGATTTGTGGAAGGGAGTTTAGTGCAGACATGTTTATGATAAACACTGGCGGATACGATGTGATCTTGGGCATGACATGGCTTAGCAAGTATCATGCGGTAATTGATTGTCAGAATAAGAGTGTAATATTCCGAATTCCGCATCAACCAGAGTTTCAGTTTCTTGAAGAATCTAGGGCATCCAGACAAAAGCATCAAGGAGATTGCGTCATCACAGAAGCCGAGGAGATGCCGAAGCCAATGGTGGAAGAATTCTTAGATGTATTCCAAAAGACCTACTCGGATTGCTGCCAGATCGAGTCCTAGAATTTTCTATAGATATCATTTTGGTTACAGCCCCAATCTCTAAGGTACCGTATCGGATGGCACCCGTGGAACTTGCAGAGCTGAAGAAACAGTTGCAAGAGTACTCAGACAAAGGATTTATCAGACCTAGTGTTTCACCTTGGGGAGCCCCAGTGTTGTTGGTGAAGAAGAAGGATGGTAGCAGGAGGATGTGCATTGACTATCGTGAATTGAACAAGATCACTATCAAGAACAAATATCCTTTGCCCAGGATTGATGACCTGTTCGATCAACTTTGTGGAGCTAAGGTGTTCTCAAAGTTGGACCTCCGTTCTAGATATCATCAACTGAAGGTGAAGAAGGAAGACATTCCAAAAACGGCTTTTAGGACTCGTTATAGTCATTACGAGTTCCTAGTTATGCCATTTGGAGTGACCAATGCCCCAGCAATTTTAATGGACTTGATGAATCGGGTATTCTCTCCATTTTTGGAATTTGTCGTAATATTCATAGATGATATCCTGATTTATTCTAAGGGTGAAGAAGAGCAAGCAGAGCACTTGAGGTTTGTGTTGCAGACCCTTCGATGGGAGAAACTCTACGTCAAACTAAGCAAATGTGAGTTCTGCTTAAGAGTTTAAAATTTCTGGGTCATATTGTTTCAGGTGAAGGCATCTCGGTGGATCCCAGTAAGGTTCAGGCAGTGAAGGATTGGCCGTCCCAAAGTCGGCAATAGAGATA